>CM055120.1:289773411-289980911 GCA_029206835.1 Rana muscosa
GATATATAGTGAAGGGATATATTGGGGGGATATAATGAGGAGATGTATTGGGGGGGTATATAATGAAGGGATATATGGGGGGGTATATAATGAAGGGATATATGGGGGGGTATATAATGAAGGGATATATTGGGGGGGATATAATGAAGGGATATATTGGGGGGGTATATAATGAAGGGATATATGGAGGGGTATATAATGAGGAGATATAGTGGGGGGTATATAATGAGGAGATATAGTGGGGGGTATATAATGAGGAGATATATTGGGGGGTATATAATGAGGAGATATAGTGGGGGGTATATAATGAGGAGATATATTGGGGGGGTATATAATGAAGGGATATATGGAGGGGTATATAATGAGGAGATATATTGGGGGGTATATAATGAGGAGATATATGGGGGTATATAATGAGGAGATATTTGGGGGGTATATAATGAGGAGATATATTGGGGGGGTATATAATGAAGGGATATATTGGGGGATATATAATGAAGGGATGTATTTGGGGGGTATATAATGAAGGGATATATGGGGGGGTATATAATGAAGGGATATATGGGGGGGTATATAATGAAGGGATATATTGGGGGGTATATAATGAAGGGATATATGGAGGGGTATATAATGAGGAGATGTATTGGGGGGGTATATAATGAGGAGATATTTGGGGGGGTATATAATGAGGAGATATATTGGGGGGGTATATAATGAAGGGATATATTGGGGAGGATATAATGAAGGGATATATTGGGGGGGTATATAATGAAGGGATATATGGGGGGGTATATAATGAAGGGATATATTGGGGGGGATATAATGAAGGGATATATTGGGGGGGTATATGGTATATAATGAAGGGATATATGGAGGGGTATATAATGAGGAGATATAGTGGGGGGTATATAATGAGGAGATATAGTGGGGGGTATATAATGAGGAGATATAGTGGGGGGTATATAATGAGGAGATATAGTGGGGGGGGGTATATAATGAAGGGATATATGGAGGGGTATATAATGAGGAGATATAGTGGGGGGTATATAATGAGGAGATATAGTGGGGGGTATATAATGAGGAGATATAGTGGGGGGTATATAATGAGGAGATATATTGGGGGGGGTATATAATGAAGGGATATATGGAGGGGTATATAATGAGGAGATATAGTGGGGGGTATATAATGAGGAGATATAGTGGGGGGTATATAATGAGGAGATATATTGGGGGGGGGTATATAATGAAGGGATATGAAGATGGTGGCAAACTGCAGTTGGATGAAAATGTGATTTCATGCTGCTGTGCAGTACAGACAGTTCTTCTTTCAGATATTTCTAGAAGATCCTATTGTGTGACTATAAAAGTTACGAATCAAATCAGTTTTTTTCTGAACTCAGGTTGGCGTGTTTTGTGGGATTTCAGTGCAGTGAGTCGTGTTTCATTGTAATGGTTGACGGCCCAGGCGTTACAGAAGGTATAATAATATGTCTCCTGTTCCAGGTACACGTGTTGGGGGTGGGGCTGGCGGTACACGAGCGCTGCGTACACCCCGAGATGCGGCCGCTGCACAAGAAGCTGGTAGACCAGTTCCAGGTCATGCGCTCCAGTCTGTACCAGGTAAAAACCTCCTTGTTTCATTGTCTACAAAACTTTCTGGCTGGAATTAGAGATGATTTTTATATCCTCCCTCCGGCCCCTCCCCTTCTCCTCCCTCCGGCCTCCCCTTCCCCTCCCTCCGGCCTCCCCTTCCCCTCCCTCCGGCCTCCCCTTCTCCTCCCTCCGGCTCCTCCCCTTCAGTCTTACACAGTTGTAGCGGCTCCTCTCCTGGACTGAAACGGCTTCCTCTGATTTCCCCGCACACTGCGAGCTTCTCACCATGTGCATCAGAAGCTGCGGCAAGTCAGACAGAGCTCCGCCCCATTTCCTGGCTGGATGACGTCCAGCGTCTTTTAGCCCTTTCCTCCCCCAGCCTGACTGTCCTTTGCCACGCCCCTTTCATTTATTGGGTTTTAGATCCTTCAGTCATGGAGCTTACCAGTATTTATGCTTTAGTTTTCTTTTTTTAGGCTTACATTTCACCTGGTGATCCTGCCAGTAACACACTTTCTGTCCTAGGGGAGCTACGCGAACTCCTCAACTGTATCTATGGAGGGACAGAGTAGCCACCCCTGGAGATCAGCAAAAGGGGGTTGAATGCCCAAAGAGCTAACAATCAGAATTAAAGTTTCCTAACTGACCCTAACCTCTCCCTATGAAGTTTGTCAGCTTTCCTGTATCATTTCTCTACAGCAGCCTCCAATATACTGACGATTTAAGAAAAAAAAAATTGCTGTAAAAATGCCTCAAACATTCTCACAACCGTCATGAATAATCCCTGCAACGTGTCTAATTTGGTAGGATCGTCAGCTCCATCTAGTGGCCATAATATGGTACTTTCCTGATTAAAGTACTTCAGGAAAATGCTGCATTATCGCCACTAGATGGAGCCGACGATCATAAGAAAATAACCTGCACAGCCGTCACAAATAATACCTGTAATGTGTCTTATATGTGTATTTGCTATGATCATCGGCTCCATCTAGTGGCCATTAAGTGGTATTTTGCTGATTGAGGTACTTCAGGAAAATTCTGCATTATGGCCACTAGATGGAGCCGACGATCATAGCAAATACACATATGAGACACATTACATTTCCTATGATCGTCAGCTCCATCTAGTGACCATAATGCAGCATTTTCCTGAAATAGCTCAATCAGAAAAATACAACATAATGGCCACAAGATGGAGCTGACGATCATAGCAAATACACATATAAGACACATTACAGGGATTATTCGTGACGGCTGTGCAGGTTATTTTCTTATGATCGTCGGCTCCATCCAGTGACCATAATGCAGCATTTTCCTGAAATATCTCAATCAGAAAAATACAACTTAATGGCCACCAGATGGCGCTGACAATAATAGCAAATGTAATGTGTCTCATATGTGTATTTGCTATGATCGTCGGCTCCATCTAGTGCCCATTATGTTGTATTTTTCTGATTGAGATATTTCAGGAAAATGCTGCATTATGGCCACTAGATGGAGCTAACAATCAATGGGAAAAAAAAAGCTGTTTGCACAGCCATCACAAAAAATCCATGTAATGTGTCTCATATGTGTATTTGCAATGATCGTCAGCTCCATCTAGTGGCCATTATGTTTTATTTTCCTAATTTTGGTATTTCAGGAAAATGCCGCAATATGGCCACTAGATGGAGCTGACCATCCTAGCAAATACACATATGAGACACATTACATTTGCTATGATTGTCAGCTCCATCTAGTGGCCATTAAGTGGCATTTTCCTGATTGACAATCATAGCAAATACACATATGAGACACATTACATTTGTTATTATTGTCGGCTCCATCTAGTGGCCATAATGCGGCATTTCCCTAAATGATCTCAATCCGAAAAATACAACATAATGGCCACCAGATGGCGATGACAATAATAGCAAATGTAATGTGTCTCATATGTGTAATCGCTATAATCGTCAGCTCCATCTAGTGGGAATTACCCATATATACTCGAGTATAAGCCGACCCGAATATAAGCCGAGGCACCTAATTTTACCACAAAAAACTGGGAAACGTATTGACTCGAGTATAAGCCTAGGGTGTCCATCTGCATGCCTCACTGTGCCTCACTTTGCCTCACTGTGTCCATGACTAGACTTACATTTAACATGGGAGTGTAGAGGCGAACTGGGGCTATATGTGTGCCAAGTTTCGGGTCCAGGGGACCTACGGCCGGCCGGTACTGGGTCCCCAAACTTACCGGAGAAATTACCGTTTAACATGGGAGTCTATGGAAGGGGTTCCTGGATTTGAAAAATCGGTGCTCCCCGGCCGTAGGTCCCCCGGACAACAATATTTGCACACTTATATAAGTAGAGTGGGGCTATATGTGTGCCAGGTTTGGGGTCCAGGGGACCTACGGTAGGCCAGTGCCGGGTCCCCAAATTTACCGGAGAAATGACCGTTTAACATGGGAGTCTATATAAGGGGTGCCTGGCTTTGAAAAATCGGTGCTCCCCGGCCGTAGGTCCCCTTGACAACAAACTTTGCACACATGTAAAGGAAGGGTGCTGATATATGTGTGCCAGGTTTGGGGTCCAGGGGACCTACGGTAGGCCAGTGCCGGGTCCCCAAAGTTACCGAAGAAATTACCGTTTAACATGGGAGTCTATGGAAGGGGTGCCTTGCTTTGAAAAATCGGTGCTCCCCGGCCGTAGGTCCCCTTGACAACAAACTTTGCACACTTGTAGAGGAAGGGTGCTGATATATGTGTGCCAAGTTGGGGTCCAGGGGACCTACGACTGGCCAGGACCGGGTCCCCAAAGTCCAGGAGATCAGGCGCAAAAAGGTGACTCGAGTATAAGCCGAGGGGGGCATTTTCAGCACAAAAAATGTGCTGAAAAACTTTGGCTTATACTCGAGTATATACGGTAAGTGGTATTTTCCTGATTGAGATATTCCAGGAAAATGCTACATTATGGACACTAGATGGAGCTGACATTCGTAGGTAATACACATGAGACACATTACATTTGCTATGATTGTCAGCTCCATTTAGTGGCCATTATGTTGTATTTTTCTGATTGAGATATTTCAGGAACATGCTGCATTATGGCCACTAGATGGAGCCGACAATAAACTGTTTGCACAGCCATCACAAAAAAAAATCCCTGTAATGTGTCTCATATGTGTATTTGCTATGATCGTCAGCTCCATCTAGTGGCCATTAAGTTATATTGTCCTAATTTTGATATTTCATGAAAGTGCCGCATTATGGCCACTAGATGGAGCTGATGATCATAAGGAAATAAACAGGGATTATATGCGACGGCTGTGCGAACGCTGAGGCATTTATGCAGCAATTTATTTCATAAATAGCCCCCTGTGGCTGCTCTTTGCACCTTCCTTTATAGCGAGGGGCCCGGCACATAATAAGGACCCCATTATTGGCCATCCTATGCCTGCTGATCAAAGTTCAAAGTCCATGCATTGCATTATGGCTTATGAAAAAATTCTACCGGCCAGGACCGCAAATCTTGAATTCACAGCGGCAGCGAAGGAAAAACGCATTCCCCAAAAAATAAGCCCCGCCCTGAATGTGAGAACTGATTGCCAATACATATGTGCACATGATCACCAATGCATCCCGCGCTGAGCTTTGCAGCTTTTCTTGTACGCCCCCCAGGAGTTTCCTACACTGGAGAAGATGAATCCGTCCTGTGCGCCGCTTCCTCGTGGAAACATCCTCCTATCGCACGGATCGCTAAATAACGACAGCCTGAGACTCCTCCACAGACACAGGTACCCCCCCTATGAGACGATCGCCCCGCTTTCCTACTTCCACATCCGCAGTGTATGTGACCCTGAATGTTATTGTTGTCTACAGCCCTCTGGTGGTCCTCGGCTCCGTGCGACATTCCTCCTCCTCGCTCTCATCTCACACCTCCAGCGACACTGGGACCACGCCCACCGCGGTGGACAGCGAGAACGAGGACCTCTATTCTATGCAGGTGACCCTCACATCCCAAATATTCCATCACTGGAGATACACCCAACTATTCACATCCCAAATATTCCATCACTGGAGATACACCCAACTATTCACATCCCAAATATTCCATCACTGGAGATACACCCACCAACTATTCACATCCCGAATATCCCATCACCGGAGATACACCCAACTATTCACATCCCAAATATTCCATCACTGGAGATACACCCACCAACTATTCACATCCCAAATATCCCATCACTGGAGATACACCCAACTATTCACATCCCGAATATCCCATCACTGGAGATACACCCACCAACTATTCACATCCCAAATATTCCATCACTGGAGATACACCCACCAACTATTCACATCCCGAATATCCCATCACTGGAGATACACCCACCAACTATTCACATCCCAAATATTCCATCACTGGAGATACACCCAACTATTCACATCCCAAATATCTCATCACTGGAGATACACCCACCAACTATTCACATCCCGAATATCCCATCACTGGAGATACACCCAACTATTCACATCCCAAATATTCCATCACTGGAGATACACCCACCAACTATTCACATCCTGAATATCCCATCACTGGAGATACACCCACCAACTATTCACATCCCGAATATCCCATCACTGGAGATACACCCAACTATTCACATCCCAAATATCTCATCACTGGAGATACACCCACCAACTATTCACATCCCAAATATTCCATCACTGGAGATACACCCAACTATTCACATCCCAAATATCTCATCACTGGAGATACACCCACCAACTATTCACATCCCGAATATCCCATCACTGGAGATACACCCAACTATTCACATCCCAAATATTCCATCACTGGAGATACACCCACCAACTATTCACATCCTGAATATCCCATCACTGGAGATACACCCACCAACTATTCACATCCCGAATATCCCATCACTGGAGATACACCCAACTATTCACATCCCAAATATCTCATCACTGGAGATACACCCACCAACTATTCACATCCCGAATATCCCATCACTGGAGATACACCCAACTATTCACATCCCAACTATCCCATCACTGGAGCTACACCCAACTATTCACATCCCAAATATTCCATCACTGGAGATACACCCAACTATTCACATCCCGAATATCCCATCACTGGAGATACACCCACCAACTATTCACATCCCGAATATCCCATCACTGGAGATACATCCAACTATTCACATCCCAAATATTCCATCACTGGAGATACACCCACCAACTATTCACATCCCGAATATCCCATCACTGGAGATACAGCCACCAACTATTCACATCCCAACTATCCCATCACTGGAGATACACCCAACTATTCACATCCCGAATATCCCATCACTGGAGATACATCCATCAACTATTCACATCCCGAATATCCCATCACTGGAGATACACCCACCAACTATTCACATCCCAAATATCCCATCACTGGAGATACATCCACCAACTATTCACATCCCAAATATTCCATCACTGGAGATACACCCACCAACTATTCACATCCCGAATATCCCATCACTGGAGATACACCCACCAAGTATTCACATCCCAAATATTCCATCACTGGAGATACACCCAACTATTCACATCCCAAATATCCCATCACTGGAGATACACCCAACTATTCACATCCCAAATATCTCATCACTGGAGATACACCCACCAACTATTCACATCCCGAATATCCCATCACTGGAGATACACCCAACTATTCACATCCCAAATATCCCATCACTGGAGATACACCCAACTATTCACATCCCAAATATTCCATCACTGGAGATACACCCACCAACTATTCACATCCCGAATATCCCATCACTGGAGATACAGCCACCAACTATTCACATCCCAACTATCCCATCACTGGAGATACACCCAACTATTCACATCCCAAATATTCCATCACTGGAGATACACCCAACTATTCACATCCCAAATATTCCATCACTGGAGATACACCCAACTATTCACATCCCGAATATCCCATCACTGGAGATACACCCACCAACTATTCACATCCCAAATATTCCATCACTGGAGATACATCCAACTATTCACATCCCGAATATCCCATCACTGGAGATACACCCACCAACTATTCACATCCCGAATATCCCATCACTGGAGATACATCCAACTATTCACATCCCAAATATTCCATCACTGGAGATACACCCACCAACTATTCACATCCCGAATATCCCATCACTGGAGATACAGCCACCAACTATTCACATCCCAACTATCCCATCACTGGAGATACACCCAACTATTCACATCCCAAATATTCTATCGCTGGAGATAAACCCACCAACTATTCACATCCCGAATATCCCATCACTGGCGATACACCCAACTATTCACATCCCAAATATTCCATCACTGGAGATACATCCATCAACTATTCACATCCCGAATATCCCATCACTGGCGATACACCCATCAACTATTCACATCCCAAATATTCCATCACTGGAGATACACCCAACTATTCACATCCCAAATATCCCACCACTGGAGATACACCCACCAACTATTCACATCCCAACTATCCCATCACTGGAGATACATCCACCAACTATTCACATCCCAAATATCCCATCACTGGAGATACACCCACCAACTATTCACATCCCGAATATCCCATCACTGGAGATACACCCACCAACTATTCACATCCCGAATATCCCATCACTGGAGATACACCCACCAACTATTCACATCCCAACTATCCCATTACTGGAGATACACCCACCAACTATTCACATCCCAAATATCCCATCACTGGAGATACACCCACCAACTATTCACATCCCAAATATCCCATCACTGGAGATACACCCATCAACTATTCACATCCCAAATATTCCATCACTGGAGATACACCCATCAACTATTCACATCCCGAATATCCCATCACTGGAGATACACCCACCAACTATTCACATCCCAAATATCTGATCACTGGAGATACACCCATCAACTATTCACATCCATATATCCCATCACTGGAGATACACCCACCAACTATTCACATCCCAAATATCCCATCACTGGAGATACACCCACCAACTATTCACATCCCAAATATCCCATCACTGGAGATACACCCATCAACTATTCACATCCCGAATATCCCATCACTGGAGATACACCCAACTATTCACATCCCAAATATCCCATCACTGGAGATACACCCACCAACTATTCACATCCCGAATATCTCATCACTGGAGATACACCCATCAACTATTCACATCCCAAATATCCCATCACTGGAGATACACCCAACTATTCACATCCCAAATATCCCATCACTGGAGATACACCCATCAACTATTCACATCCCGAATATCCCATCACTGGAGATACACCCATCAACTATTCACATCCCAAATATCCCATCACTGGAGATACACCCACTAACTATTCACATCCCAAATATCTCATCACTGGAGATACACCCACCAACTATTCACATCCCAAATATCCCATCACTGGAGATACACCCATCAACTATTCACATCCCGAATATCCCATCACTGGAGATACACCCACCAACTATTCACATCCCAAATATTCCATCACTAGAGATACACCCATCAACTATTCACATCCCGAATATCCCATCACTGGAGATACACCCATCAACTATTCACATCCCGAATATCCCATCACTGGAGATACACCCAACTATTCACATCCCAAATATTCCATCACTGGAGATACACCCATCAACTATTCACATCCCGAATATCCCATCACTGGAGATACATCCATCAACTATTCACATCCCGAATATCCCATCACTGGAGATACACCCATCAACTATTCACATCCCAAATATCTCATCACTGGAGATACACCCATCAACTATTCACATCCCAAATATTCCATCACTGGAGATACACCCATCAACTATTCACATCCGAATATCCCATCACTGGAGATACACCCATCAACTATTCACATCCCAAATATCTCATCACTGGAGATACACCCATCAACTATTCACATCCCAAATATCCCATCACTGGAGATACATTCTTCTATTCTGTCATCCTTCCATTCTGTCATCCACCATCATCCTTCGGTTCTGACTGTTTTGTCTTTCAGATGCTGCTCCCCCACTCCCTCCACGCTGGATCCATCACTAACGTTTCTGCATTATCTTCATCCTACACAAGTCCCTCCTCCTCCAGCCTCAGCTCCACCCACTCTGCGCCATCCCAGCTGGTCAACTCCGCCCCCTCCAGCACACGAGGTAGGTAGAAATGGGAGTTGTGGGAGGGGCTCGATGTAAAGTTCTGCTTGGTTCAAAACTTCTTTCTGTAGAGTGAAAGGCAGAAAAATAAAGGACAAATTGTTCATTAAAGTTGTAACAGAATTGCGTGTCCAATGTAATTCTCTGCCAGGAAACATTTCGGCCAATTGCTACTTACTGCTTCTCCAGTGGCGGTTGGGGGGGGGTAACATCCTGAGGCCTCTTAGCAGAATTCTGGTGCTCACAGATTGGGGTTCTGTGTATAAAAGAATTAGCTGGGCAAATAATCCCTGTAATGCAAGGGGAGGCAACCTGGGGCCCTCCATCTGTTGTGGAACTACATTTCCCATGAGGCATTGCAAGGCTGGCAGTTACAATTACTCCCAGAGGCATGATGGGACTTGTAGTTCTGAAACAGCTGGAGTGCCCCAGGTTGCCTATCCCTGCTGTAATGTGTCTAATATGTGCATTTCCTCCGCTCATCAGCTCCATCTAGTGGCCACAATGCGGTATTTTCCTGATTGAGGTGTTTCAGGAAAATACTGCATTGTGGCCACTAGATGGAGCTGGCGAGCAGAGGAAATACACATATTGGACACATTACAAGGCTGTGTGTATATATATATATATATATATATATATATATATATTTATATATAATTTTTTTATTTTATTTTATTATTTTAAATAAACCCCTTTGTGTCTAAATGTGGAATGTTGGGTCATAAACCTTCCATATTCCTCCCCTACAAAACACAAGAACAGGAAGCGTCTCTGGGTGCAGACTGTACAAAAAGTTTAATCAAATAGAAAGGTTAGTATAAACACTCCCATTTAAGTGGTAAGTTTGTGCATGATGAGGTCCCAAACAACCAGGGTCATCAGTGATATCTGTCTCTATAGAGCCGATGGATGTGCTGTCTCTGCAGTCATCTCTGTAGCCACTAGATGGTATACAGCCGGCAGCAGTGGATGGACATCAGAGCGAGGCTTGAGGAGCAGACTGTAATCCAGGCGAGGAGAGATGATGTCACTGGAATACGCGACGTTTCTTGAGCTGGCGTGCCGTGAATGATGTGACGACTGCGCTTATTCTTCAGGCGCCTCTCCTTGCCTGGATTACAGTTTGCTCCTCACAGGGGAGGGCTGGGCCAGGGGGCAGGGTGGCAATTGCCCCCCAGGCCGCCCTAACTTATGTTAAAAATGGCCGTCAGCCGCTGCCCGCTACCATTTTCTTTTTTATCCTGGTCTAGGAAGTCGGGCCGGGGGCACGGCCATGGCGGCCGACCACTAGCTGTTGCACTTCGGGAGTTGTAGTCCGCGCTCAAGCTTCCGGTGGGTGGAAAACACAGCAGCGCAGAGGAAACTACAACTCCCTGGGACCGGATTCTTGGAAGCAGACAGAGGCAGGGTGTGCCAGGAAGTCGGGACGCAGGGCTGCAGGGCTGGGTGCTGGCTGCAACTTGACCCCAGGATCAGGAGCGTTACCCCGCCCCCCCAGGAGACCGTAGCATGCAAGGACCTGCTGAGCTGAGAGAACCTGACACCCCTAGCTGACCCCCCATCTCCCCCACCATACACCCCATGTAACCTGTCCCAGTGATCAGGCTTCATTGATGGGCACTGGAGTTGGCTGCACTGATAAGCACTGGTGAGGCTGCATTGAAAAACCAGGTGGGCCATGGATGATGAGCTGATTCGGCGGTTCAGTGGGCCACTTGACTGGACTTGCCCCCCAGGCCTAAGGCTACCAGCCCTCCCCTGGCTCCTCAAGCCTCGCTCTGATGTCCATCCACTGCTGCCAGCTGTTTACCATCTAGTCAGTGGCTGCAGCGACGACTGCAGAGACAGCACATCCATCGGCTCCATAGAGACAGATATCACTGATGACCCTGGTTGTTTGGGACCTCATCATGCACAAACTTACCACTTAAATGGGAGTGTTTATACTAACCTTTCTATTTGATTAAACTTTTTGTACAGTCTGCATCCAGAGGCGCTTCCTGTTCTTGTGTATTTCAGTGTTTGGGAACATGAGTAATGTTCCCCCTGGATGGCTGCCGTGAGCGCAGACTTAACCCTTTCCTCTCTTCATCCCTCCCACACCATATCCCATTTATATTACCATCCAGCATACTGCACCTGCACTGCCAATGTGCATCAATCATTGACTTCTTCACAAAGAGTGGACTTGTTGCCTCTTTGTGTATAGAATTGTATGCTCATTCATTACCTTTTTGTTTGTTCACCATTGGATACTTTTTCTTTGGTTTTCAGTTTTGCGCCATTTTCTTGTATAAATATATTCCTCCCCTACAGGTTCTCCCTCCCTACCTGATAAATACAGACATTCACGAGATTTGGTGATGCTGCTTCCGGCACCACGGGACCGGCCCAGCAGTGCCATGTACCAAACTGGCGCAGAAAACGCACAGGTACAGAATAGTAATAGTAAATAGGCCTTATAGAATGTATATAGAATAGAATGTCAGCGGTATAAGATCTGTCACTGCAAGGACGGATTCCAACTCTTTTCTGTTTTGTTTTTTTTGGTCTCTCCTGGTGGTGTCCCAGCGCTGCGTCTACCCGCGGGCCCTATTCCAGCAAGTCCTCGGCCCCTGCAAGCCCTGCAGCGATCCCAACCTCTCTGTGGCGGAGAAAGGTGACCACCTCTATTCACTTTATGTTGTAGAAATCCGAGGATGGTTAGACTTGCTACCCCCAAAGGATCCTTATAGATCCAGTTTTTATTGTGTGTATGGTGGGCAAATGATTATTATCAGAATAACAACAGATTGGTTTGTTTTATATGACCCGGGGGGGTTTTTTGCATGTGTAAGTGGGCCACTTTTATTTACTAGACATGTGCAATTCGTTTAGTTCCGAATTCGTTTTTTTAACGAATTTTGACAAATTGGTTAATTCCGAAAATTCAGAGTTTTTAAATTTCCGAAATTTTCGGATTTCCAAAATTTAGAATTTCTGAATTTTCGAATTTCCGAAATGTAAAAAATTTTAATTACCGATATTTAGAATTTTCGGAAATTCGGAGTCTCGAAAATCGAAAATTTGAAATTCAGAAATTGGATTTTCGAATTTTCTGAATTTCGAATTTCCGAATTTTAGAATTTCCAAATTTTAGAATTTCTGAATTTCCTAATTCTGAATTTCCTAATTCCAAATTTCCTAATTCCGAATTTTAGAATTTCCTAATTTCCTAATTCTGAATTTCCTAATTCTGAATTTCCAAATTCTGAATTTCCAAATTCCAAATTTCCTAATTCCGAATTTTAGAATTTCCTAATTTCCTAATTCTGAATTTCCCAATTCTGAATTTCCTAATTCCGAATTTCCTAATTCCAAATTTTAGAATTTTAGAATTTCCTAATTCTGAATGTCCTAACTCTGAATTTCCTAATTCCGAATTTTAGAATTTCCAAATTTTCTAATTCTGAATTTCCTAATTCTGAATTTCCTAATCCCTAATTTCCTAATTCTGAATTTCCGAATTTCGGAATTCCAAATTTTGGAATTTCCAGAATTTCCGAAAAAAGCTCAAAAACGAATGAAACGAAAACGAGAAAAATTTTCGGCAGTGCACATGTCTATTATTTACAGATAAATAAAGTCAGGAATAAAAAAAATCTGGCACCAATTGTTTAAGAACATATTGTCTTTTGTAGACATGTGCACTGCCCAAAAATGTGTTTGTTTTCGTTTCGTTCGTTTTTTTTTTTTTCTTTTTTTTTCGTAGATTTGAAAATTCAGAATTCGTAAATCTGTAAATTCGAAATTTCATAAATTTGGAAATTCACAAATCCTAAAGTAAGAATAAAAATCTGAATATTCAAAAGAACAAAAAATCCGAAAATAAGAACGAAAATTCGAAAATCTGAAATAATAACTAATTAATATTAACTATTACTAAACTATTCAATTATAGGTATTGGAATTTGCTTTGAAATTTGGCTGTTAGTGAACGTAACGAATACGAATTTATCCGAAATAACGAATGCCACATCTAAACAAATTACTTTTATTATTACTATTTATTATTGATTTGTTCTGTTCCATTTGTTTAGATGCGGCATTCGTTATTTCGGATAAATTCGTATTCGTTACGTTCACTAACAGCCAAATTTGAAAGGAAATTCCAATACCTATAATTTAATAGTTAAGTTATTATTAGTTGGTTATTATTTCAGATTTTAGAATTTTCGGGTTTTCTAATTTTGGGATTTTCATTCTTTTGAATTCTCAGATTTTCATTCTTATTTTCGTATTTCAGAGTTTTCGGATATCAGCACTTCGAATTTTCATATTTTCGAATTCCCGAATATTTGGATTTTCACGTTTCCGAATGTTCGAATTTCCGAAATCTGAAAGGGCCGATGTGTGAACGACAAATCGCGGGTCCCGCATTTGACATGCCATTCATTTGAATGACACCTAAAATTGCGATGCAGGCCTGCTGCGATTGGCGTTATCATTATTGCCCTTTGCGCCATTCAACTGTATTTGTAACATAGTGATACACCTTTAAAGCAGATAACTTTTTTAAGATCTTTCCAGTATCTGTACTTGTACTGATTGCATTATTTTTTCTTACTTTTTCACTATTCCTGATTTTCGTGCTGTATCGCCATCGCCCTCTCCTGGTCACTGTGATGTACTGTCCTGCATCAGTCCTGGCAGCACCAAGCAGTTGGAGTTTGGACAGCGGGACCAGAGAATCTCTTCCTTTCCTGACAACTCATGTCGGGAGTGTCCTCACTCCCACCGGGACCCCCAGAGGCCTGACCCAGGGTATGTACTGTCTAATGGAGTGGAGGGATGCAGTGGGGAGATGGGGGGGGTGGGAGGGGGGGGTTAAAAAAAAAATACTGATACATTGTCTTGCCTTATTTTGGAAGTTTTAAACTCTCATTTTCTCTCCCCTCTCCTTTCCCACTCCTGTCTCTCTTATGTCTGTCTGTTCTTTCTTCCCTTGTCTCTATTTATCTAACTATCTGCCCCGCCATTGTCTTTTCCTTCACCATCCCTCCCTCTCTTTCCCTTCTCCATCTTTTCCTCCTTCTCTCTCTCCCTCTGTATTTCTCCCCCTTTTCCATCTCTTCAACTCTGCTCCTCCATCTCTGGCCTCCATCTCTACCCCTTCTCCCCCCCCCCTCTATCTCTACCCCTTCTCTATTCTCTCCACCCCCCCTCTATCTCTACCCCTTCTCCACCCCCCCTCTATCTCTACCCCTTCTCTATTCTTTCCCCCCCTCCATCTCTACCCCTTCTTCATCTCCCCCCTCTATCTCTACCCCTTCTCTATTCTCTCCCCCCCTCCATCTCCCCCCCTCCCTCCCTCTCTACCCCTTCTCCATCTTCCCCCCTCCTCCCTCTATCTCTACCCCTTCTCTATTCTCTTCCCCCCTCCATCTCTACCCCTTCTCCATCTCCCCCCCTCTATCTCTACCCCTTCTCTATTCTCTCCCCCCCTCCATCTCTACCCCTTCTCCATCTCCCCCCCCCTCTATCTCTACCACTTCTCCATCTCCCCCCCTCTATCTCTACCCCTTCTCTATTCTCTCCACCCCCCCTCTATCTCTACCCCTTCTCTATTCTCCCCCCCCCCTCCATCTCTACCCCTTCTCCACCCCTCCTCTATCTCTACCCCTTCTCTATTCTCTCCCCCCCTCCATTTCTACCCCTTCTTCATCTCCCCCCCCCCTCTATCTCTACCCCTTCTCTATTCTCTCCCCCCTCCATCTCCCCCTTCTATTCTCTCCCCCCCTCCATCTCTACCCCTTCTCCACCCCCCCTATATCTCTACCCCTTCTCTATTCTCTCCCCCTCCATCTTTTCCCCTTCTTCATCTCCCCCCCCCCTCTATCTCTGCCCCTTCTCTATTATCTCCCCCCTCCCTCTATCTCTACCCCTTCTCTATTCTCCCCCCACTCCCTCTATCTCTACCCCTTCTCTATTCTCTCTCTTGTCTCTATTTATCTAACTATCTGCCCCGCCATTGTCTTTTCCTTCACCATCCCTCCCTCTCTTTCCCTTCTCCATCTTTTCCTCCTTCTCTCTCTCCCTCTGTATTTCTCCCCCTTTTCCATCTCTTCAACTCTGCTCCTCCATCTCTGGCCTCCATCTCTACCCCTTCTCCCCCCCCCCCCTCTATCTCTACCCCTTCTCTATTCTCTCCACCCCCCCTCTATCTCTACCCCTTCTCCACCCCCCTCTATCTCTACCCCTTCTCTATTCTTTCCCCCCCTCCATCTCTACCCCTTCTTCATCTCCCCCCTCTATCTCTACCCCTTCTCTATTCTCTCCCCCCCTCCATCTCCCCCCTCCCTCCCTCTCTACCCCTTCTCCATCTTCCCCCCTCCTCCCTCTATCTCTACCCCTTCTCTATTCTCTTCCCCCCTCCATCTCTACCCCTTCTCCATCTCCCCCCCTCTATCTCTACCCCTTCTCTATTCTCTCCCCCCCTCCATCTCTACCCCTTCTCCATCTCCCCCCCCCTCTATCTCTACCACTTCTCCATCTCCCCCCCTCTATCTCTACCCCTTCTCTATTCTCTCCACCCCCCCTCTATCTCTACCCCTTCTCTATTCTCCCCCCCCTCCATCTCTACCCCTTCTCCACCCCTCCTCTATCTCTACCCCTTCTCTATTCTCTCCCCCCTCCATTTCTACCCCTTCTTCATCTCCCCCCCCCTCTATCTCTACCCCTTCTCTATTCTCTCCCCCCTCCATCTCCCCCTTCTATTCTCTCCCCCCCTCCATCTCTACCCCTTCTCCACCCCCCCTATATCTCTACCCCTTCTCTATTCTCTCCCCCTCCATCTTTTCCCTTCTTCATCTCCCCCCCCTCTATCTCTGCCCCTTCTCTATTATCTCCCCCCTCCCTCTATCTCTACCCCTTCTCTATTCTCCCCCCACTCCCTCTATCTCTACCCCTTCTCTATTCTCTCCCCCCCCCCCTCCATCTCTACCCCTTCTTCATCTCCCCCCCTCTATCTCTACCCCTTCTCTATTCTCTCCCCCCCCCCTCCATCTCCCCCCTCTATCTCTACCCCTTCTCTATTCTCTCCCCCCCCCTCCATCTCTACCCATTCTCCACCCCCTCTATCTCTACCCCTTCTCTATTCTCTCCCCCTCCATCTCCCCCCCCCCTCCCTCTATCTCTACCCCTTCTCTATTCTCCCCCCACTCCCTCTATCTCTACCCCTTCTCTATTCTCTACCCCTTCTCCATCTCCCCCCCCTCCCTCTATCTATACCCCTTCTCTATTCTCCCCCCCCCCCCTCCCTCTCTACCCCTTCTCCATCTCCCCCTCCCCCTCCCTCTATCTCTACCCCCTTCTCTATTCTCTCCCCCCCCCTCCCTCTATCTCTACCCCTTCTCTATTCCCCCCCCCCTCCATCCATCTCTACCCCTTCTCTATTTTCTCCCCCCATCCATCTCCCCCTCCCTCTCTACCCCTTCTCCATCTCCCCCCTCCTTCTATCTCTACCCCTTCTCTATTCTCTCCCCCCTCCATCTCCCCCCCTCCCTCCCTCTCTACCCCTTCTCCATCTCCCCCCCTCCCTCTATCTCTACCCCTTCTCCATCTCCCCCCCTCCATCTCTACCCCTTCTCCATCTCCCCCCCCCTCTATCTCTACCCCTTCTCCATCTCACCCCCCCCCTCACTCTATCTCTACCCCTTCATTTATCTCTATCCCTTCCTCCATCTCTACCCCTATTAACCTCTGCCCTTTCTCCTCCTTCTTCATCTCTCTTTGTCTTTTATCCCTCCGCCATCTCTCTTTCTTCTCCATTTCCCTATCTCTCTTCCCATTATTTGCCCCCCCCATTTCTACCCCTCCTCCATCTCTCTCTATTCCTCCCCCATCTCTATCCCTCCCCCATCTCTCTATCTCTCCTCCTTCTCTTTCTCTCTATCCATCCCTCCATCTTCTCTATCTCTCTCGCTCCCTCTATTCCCCTCTTATTCACCCCCTTATTCCCTCTCTCCTCTTCTTCATCTCTCTCCTTTGTTTTATCCCTCTCCTCATCCCTGATTCTTCTCCATCTCTTCTCTCTCCCTCTCCTCTTCTTTCCTCCCCCCCCCCCTCTCCTCTTCTTCCCTCCCCTCTTCCTCTTTTTTCCTCCCCTACCTTTTCCTCTACTTCCCTCCCCTCTTCTCTTTTTTCCTCCCCTCCCCTCCCCTCTCCTTCCCTCCCCTCTCCTCTTCTTCTTTCCTTTCCTCTCCTCCCCTCCCCTCTCCTCTTCTTCCCTCCCCTCTTTTTTTCCTATCCTTTTCTTTCCTATCCTCTCCTTCTTTCCTTTCCTCTTCTCTCCTCCCCCTCCCCTCTCCTCTCCTCTTCTTTACTCTCCTCTTCTCTCCTCCCCCTCCCCTCTCCTCTCCTCTTCTTTCCTTTCCTCTTCTCTCCTCCCCCTCCCCTCTCCTCTCCCCCTCCCCTCTCCTCTTCTTTACTTTCCTCTTCTCTTCTCCCCCTCCCCTCTCCTCTCCCCTCCCCTCCCCTCTCCTCTTCTTCTTTCCTTTCCTCTTCTCTCCTTCCCCTCCCCCTCTCCTCTTCTTTCCTTTCCTCTTCTCTCCTCCCCCTCCCCTCCTCTTCTTTCCTTTCCTCTTCTCTCCTCCCCCCTCCTCTCCTTCCCTCCCCTCCCATCTCCTCTTTTTTTCCTTTCCTTTCCTCCCCTCTTCTCTTCTTTCCTCTCCCCTCTCCTTTTTTTTCCTCCCCTCTTCTTTCCTCTCCTCTCCCTCTCTCTCTCTCTATCCCTCCTTCCATCTCTTCCCCTTCTCTATTTCTTTTACTATCATCACTACTTGCTCCTTCTTTTTTTTCATTCCCCTTTTATCTCTCTCCTCCTTAATCGCTTCACTACTTCCCTCTACTCCATCTCTCCCTCTCTCACTTCATTCCTTTCTCCATCTCTTCCCCTTCTCTCTCTCTCTCTCTCTCTCTCTCTCTATTACTACCCCAACTCTTTGCTCCTTTCTCTTTCTTCACCCCCTCTTCCTCCCTTTCTTCTCTGTCTCTGAAGGCCATTACTCTCTGCACTTTGATGCTTTTCATCCCTCTATGGGGGACGGAGCGCCTGCATTACCCACCAGATCCCTGCGCAAGGTAATGCACCTTATTAACCCCCCGCTTGCCAGCACTGAATTATTCCTGGATGCAGTGACATTACAAAGCACGGACATTGTTTCCTGTTTCCTGAAAATGCATCGGATTTCTCCACATTGCAGACAACAGTTTATACCTCGTGGGAAATCTTGGTTTGCACACAAAAGGCCTGAACTACAAAAACATTTGTCTTTATCCTGAATGCAGCCTGCATGCTGCCATGTACAGCCTTGGTTGTGCATAATAGTAATATTCTATCATATTCATGTATCCGGTCAGTAGTGTGGCCTGAACTCCGGATGACATGGACAATATTGTCCTATTATTAGGCTTTAAAACTTTTTAAAGAATCCAATTGCTGCCATTACATCTTGAAACTGGTAAGCTACAAAAAAAAAAAGTTTTTATCAGAAATGCAATATATTTCAGCTTACTAGTCCCAAGATGTGTAGAGAATGCATTAGTTAGATTTTTTCATGCTAAGCACATTTCCTGCAAGGACTAGAAACGGTTAATCCTGCCAGAAATCCCATGTCCTTGTAGCTTCTTGTGCACTGACCTTGTGCACTGAATGTTATCATTTCCCAGCATGCATTTACTTAACAGGAAATAATATTTGGTAAGGGACACCAGGTGAGTAATTCAGGTACATAAGGTTATGCTGCTGCCTTCAGGAGATTGGACACTGGCAGAACAAAGCTCTCACTCCCATCATGTTCCAGTTTCTTTGCTTTTTCTTCAAAGAGAAGCAAAGTTTTTCATACTTTTTTTGCTTCTTATCAAGACTCTCTTGATAATTTTGCAGCTCTCTGGATCAGCTGATTCTCTACAGGGGAAGAAGCAATGCCAGCCTGTAATGTGTTCTGATGTTTGTGTGTGTGTGGGGGGGAGGGGGGGTGGCGCGCACACCTATTGGCCTTAGCAGCCAACTGCTCCTAGACATTTGGATCCAGAATGTGGTATCCAGGTGCTACAAGGTAGAATTTTATACTCTGCCTTTTTCAAATTCTCAAACTTGCCAACAGAGGCGTCGCTAGGGGTGGCTATTGGGGCTATAGCCCCGAATCTGGAGTACCTAGGCCTTCTCCTGAATACGTCTCTGTGCAGGAACTTCCATCTGCAGGAAAAGGTCCAAACTCTCCTCTCCCATGTTTGGACACTACAGTCCAGAAGCCAACCAACCCTCCATTCTTTGTATGAGGGCCCTGGGCTTAGTCCAGGACACATTACTTGGAGTACCTCGATCTTCCCCGAATAATTCTCTGTGCATGGTCTTCCATCTGCAGGAAAAGTTCCAAACTCTCCACTCCCATGTTTGGACACTACAGTCCAGAAGCCAACCAACCCTCCATTCTTTGAATGAGGGTCCTGGGCTTGGTCAAGGACTCATTACTTGGAGTACCTCGATCTTCCCCAAATAATTCTCTGTGCATGGTCTTCCATCTGCAGGAAAAGGTCCAAACTCTCCACTCCCATGTTTGGACACTACAGTCCAGAAGCCAACCAACCATCCATTCTTTGAATGAGGGTCCTGGGCTTGGTCAAGGACTCATTACTTGGAGTACCTCGATCTTCTCTGAATACTTCTCTGTGCATGGTCTTCCATCTGCAGGAAAAGGTCCAAACTCTCCACTCCCATGTTTGGACACTTCCGTCCAAGAGCAAACCAACCCTCCATTTTTTAGTATGAGTGTCCTGGGCTTGGTGAGGGACTCATTACTTGGAGTACCTACATCATCTCCTGAATACTTCTCTGTCCAAGGTCTTCCATCTGCAGGAAAAGGTCCAATCTCTCCACCGCCATGTTTGAACACTACAGTCTAAAAGCCAACCAAAGCTCCATTTTTTTGTATGAGGGTCCTGGGATTAGTAGTGGCTCCTTTTCAAAGCAGTTTTATCTGCCCTGTTTCACTCCAGACAATTGCAATGTTACATTCTTGCAGCGTGGTACAAGTAGGCTCAGTCTCTGGACCACTGAATGCACCTGATCAACAAAACCAGGCTTGCCATAATCTGGAGGCTTCTGAGTCCATCTGTGGGGTTGGGGAAATCCCTCTTCCAACTGGTCTAGAAGGTTCTCGCATGGACACTCTCTCATTGCAAGAGACTTGGTCTAATTTTTCAATCAATATTATGGATTCAGTTATCCATTCAGTGCTGAACCTCTCGACTGCAAGGTCATCCAATGAGGTTTCAGTACGACAACACCCCGGCAGTGGCTTCCATCAACCATCCAGAAGTAGGGATGAGCTTCGAGTTCGAGTTGAACTCATGTTCGACCCGAACATTGCCTGTTCGCCCGTTCGCCGAACAGCGAACAAATTGGGGTGTTCGCGGCAAATTCGAAAAATCTATGGGAGAAATCTAAAGTGCTAAGTATAAAGGCTTATATGCAAGTTATTGTCCTAAAAAGTGTTTGGGGACCGGGGTCCTGCCCCAGGGGACATGTATCAATGCAAAAAGAAGTTTTAAAAACGGCCGTTTTTTCGGGAGCAGTGATTTTAATAATGCTTAAAATGAAAAAATAAAAGTGAAATATTCCTTTAAATTTCGTACCTGGGGGGTGTGTATGATATGCATGTAAAGTGGCGCATGTTTCCCATGCTTAGAACTGTCCCTGCAAAAAATGTCATTTTTGAAAGAAAAAACATTTAAAGGTGTTTAGGTGCCCTTGTCCCCATCAACATGGGGACATCCTACCCATGTTGAGGGCATGTGGCTTGGTACGGTTCAGGAGGGAGGGGGGGCCGCTCTCTCGTCCCCCCCTTTTCCCCTGCGGCCGGCCAGGTTGCGTGCTCGGATAAGGGGTCTGGTATGGATTTTTAGGGGGACTCCACGCCATTTTTTTTTTAAATTTGGGGTGGAGTTCCCCTTAAAATCCATGCCAGATCTGAAGGGCCTGGAATGGATATTTGGGGGAACCCCACGTCAATTTTTTTTTACATTTGCGGCGGGGTTCCCCTTAATATCCATTCCAGACCTGAAGGGCCTGGTAATTGAATTCTGGGGAACCCCCACGCTTTTTTTTTTTTTTTTTATCAATGACTTTTGTATGTATTGCGGGGAGCCGACAATTCATTAATAGCCGCGAGTGAGTTTTAAATGCATTTTTTTCTTTCAAAAATGACATTTTTTGCAGGGACAGTTCTAAGCACGGGAAACATGCGCCACTTCACATGCATATCATACACACCCCCCAGGTATGAAATTTAAAGGAATATTTCACTTTTATTTTTTCATTTTAAGCATTATTAAAATCACTGCTCCCGAAAAAACGGCCATTTTTAAAACTTCTTTTTGCATTGATACATGTCCCCTGGGGCAGGACCCGGGTCCCCAAACACTTTTTAGGACAATAACTTGCATATTAGCCTTTATAATTAACACTTTAGATTTCGAACGTTTGAGTCCATTGTATTTAATAGGGTTCTAAAGTTTACACGAACATTTTGTCTGTTCGCAGGTTCTGGTGCGAACCGAACAGGGGGGTGTTCGGCTCATCCCTGTCCAGAAGTCTCAAAGCTCAAGGTGAACTCAACCAGATTATGGTTTGGGCGTAACTTCATGTTCTTCATGTTCCATTTCTGTGTGCCATGCACATCCCAGGCATGCAGAATTGGAAGGCGCACTTCAACAGCCATCAGTGTCAGGAGCCAGGGGAATGGTCTCTTCATCCCAGGGGGTTTGAGGCCCTCTGTCACAGGTGGGGTATGTGGACCTCCTGGCTTTCAGATTCAACAACAAATTGAGCAAGTTTGTCGTCAGATCCATAGATTTTCTAGCCTTTGCCATGAATACTCAACAAAGTTTACTATGCTTTAGTTATGATTGAACACAGTGAGTGATTGGTAACGATTACTCGTTGTGTTCATTCAGAAAGCGAAGGGGCCAGTAAATATGACATATTTAACAGCCTCGCAGCTCTCCATCTCGAAAAGATACCCTGTGTGCCTGCAGCAGCCAGAAGGAAAAAAAATTAGGGAAGCCGGCAGCGAGGGGGCACACAGGGGGAAGCAAGGGGAAGAGGATGGTACACAGAGAGGGTGATCAGTGCAGTTACAGGAATTGATCCCGTGTGTCCCTGCCTCATCTGAATCCTGGCGGGAGGGAGAGGAGGAGAAGCCGGATTTCGGCTGTTGCCAGTGGCGGCTGGTGCTTAAAATTTTTGGTGGGACGCAAACAAACTGAAAAAAAAATCCATCAATTGCCGCCACTGTGCCCATTAAACGCAGCCACTGTGTCCAAATGCCACCAGTTTGCCCCCTCAAATGCAGCCAGTTTGTCCCCAAATGCAGCCAGTTTCCCCCCAAATGCAGCCAGTTTGTCCCCGTATACAGCCAGTTTGTCCCCGTATACAGCCAGTGTGTCCCCATATACAGCCAGTTTGTCTCCATATACAGCCAGGTTGTCCCCATATACAGCCAGTGTGTCCCCCATATACAGCCAGTGTGTAGCCCATATACAGCCAGTGTGTAGCCCATATACAGCCAGTGTGTAGCCCATATACAGCCAGTGTGTAGCCCATATACAGCCAGTGTGTCCCCATATACAGCCAGTGTGTCCCCATATACAGCCAGTGTGTCCCCATATACAGCCAGTGTGTCCCCCATATACAGCCAGTGTGTCCCCCATATACAGCCAGTGTGTCCCCCATATACAGCCAGTGTGTCCCCCTATACAGCCAGTGTGTCCCCGTATACAGCCAGTGTGTCCCCGTATACAGCCAGTGTGCCCCCGTATACAGCCAGTGTGTCCCCGTATACAGCCAGTGTGTCCCCGTATACAGTCAGTGTGTCCCCCATATACAGCCAGTGTGTCCCCCATATACAGCCAGTGTGTCCCCCATATACAGCCAGTGTGTCCCCCATATACAGCCAGTTTGTCCCCCATATACAGCCAGTTTGTCCCCCATATACAGCCAGTGTGTCCCCATATACAGCCAGTGTGTCCCCCATATACAGCCAGTTTGTCCCCCATATACAGCCAGTTTGTCCCCGTATACAGCCAGTGTGTCCCCATATACAGCCAGTTTGTCCCCATATACAGCCAGTTTGTCCCCATATACAGCCAGTGTGTCCCCCATATACAGCCAGTGTGTAGCCCATATACAGCCAGTGTGTAGCCCATATACAGCCAGTGTGTAGCCCATATACAGCCAGTGTGTAGCCCATATACAGCCAGTGTGTCCCCATATACAGCCAGTGTGTCCCCATATACAGCCAGTGTGTCCCCCATATGCAGCCAGTGTGTCCCCCATATACAGCCAGTGTGTCCCCCATATACAGCCAGTGTGTCCCCCATATACAGCCAGTGTGTCCCCGTATACAGCCAGTGTGTCCCCGTATACAGCCAGTGTGCCCCCGTATACAGCCAGTGTGTCCCCGTATACAGCCAGTGTGTCCCCGTATACAGTCAGTGTGTCCCCCATATACAGCCAGTGTGTCCCCCATATACAGCCAGTGTGTCCCCCATATACAGCCAGTGTGTCCCCCATATACAGCCAGTTTGTCCCCCATATACAGCCAGTGTGTCCCCATATACAGCCAGTGTGTCCCCCATATACAGCCAGTTTGTCCCCCATATACAGCCAGTTTGTCCCCCATATACAGCCAGTTTGTCCCCCATATACAGCCAGTGTGTCCCCCATATACAGCCAGTTTGTCCCCCATATACAGCCAGTGTGTCCCCCATATACAGCCAGTTTGTCCCCAAATGCAGCCAGTTCCCCCCAGCCCTACACTTACCTTCCTCGGGTCAGCGCCGTCCTTCTTGTCTTCTCCCCCCCTCGATGTCGCTTCAGCCAATCAGGTTACCGGTAACCAGATCCGGTGAACCTGATTGGCTGAAACGCCTGTCAGTGTTCACCAAGGAACGCACCCCCCCCCCCCCCGTGCATCCCTCAGTGAACTATTTGGGTGCCGATTACAGCCTGAGGGCTGTAATCGGAAAGCCTATCAGAGCCGCTGGCTCTGATAGACACTTCCAGAACACACCCACCGCCGGCCACTGCTCTAATTCAGATAGCCGGCGCTCGCCAGGGGACCAGCCATCTGAAAAGTGAGCAACAGCGGCGACAATACATAGGTTCATGCAATGCATGAACCTATGTATTGTTTTTCAGTGGCGGTGCAGGAGTGAGAGGGGGGGGGCGCTCCGGCGCCCTCTATGGACGCACCGCCACTGGCTGTTGCAGAGAGGAACACACAGGGGGATCGGTTCCTGTATTTCCCCCCCCTTCTGCAACGATCACCCCCTCTCCTGCCCACATATGATTCCCCTGCTGCCAGGGCCTGATTGTTCCCCCTGACATTCCCCAGTAACTCCGTGGGACCTCAGCCTGGTTCTGTTGGTTCTCCGCAAACTGCACTGTGAACCTTCCAGGGGTATTTCACTGTCTGCTCTCACTTACACGGTTGCCTTCCTTGTTCCCATCAACATAGAGGTGAGTTTCTGAGTTGGCGGTCTCAACCTGTAAAGAAGCTTTTCTTGTGTTACATAGAGACAAGGTTGTCTTGAGACCCAAGGCCCCATTTCTCCCCAAGGAGATTTCCCTCTTCTGTCCAGATGTGATGTACACTGTTGGAGACAATCTCTCTGGTAAAGCTTCTTTTAGCCAGACTGACTGGAAGGGTTATACTAGGCCAGTGATGGCGAACCTCGTCACCCCAGATGTTTTGGGACTACATTGTCCGTGATGCTTAACTACACTTCAGAGTGCATGAGCATCATGGGTTATGTAGTTCCAAAAGATCTGGGGTCCCAAGGTTTGCCATCACTGTACTAGGCTGTCCTTACCTCTTTAAAAAAAATCCAAACACCTAAAGGCAGCAGCATAACCCTTTGTATTTGAATCACTCATCCTGTGTCCCTTAATGTACTCCAAGAAAAGGACTTACTTTTACTGAGCTCCATGTACAGCTGGGCACTATACCACCTCAAGGGATTGGTTACTCTGACACATTTGCTATGTGTATGCTTCTAATAAGCAGGATGGTGGAGTGTACAGGTCTTATTGTGGGGTGTACAGGTCTTATGGTGGGGTGTACGGACCTAATGGTGGGGTGTATAGGTCTTATGGTGGGGTGTACGGGTCTTATGGTAGGGTGTACGGGTCTTATGGTGGAGGGGTACGGGTCCTATGGTGGGGTGTACGAGTCTTATGGTGTGGGGTGTATGGGTCTTATGGTGGGGTGTATGGGTCTTATGGTGGAATGTACGGGTCTTATGGTGGGATGTACAGGTCTTATGGTGGGGTGTATGGGGGGTCTTATGGTAGGGTGTATGGGTCCTGTGGTGGGGTGTGCGAGTCTTATGGTGGGGGGGTGTATGGGTCTTATGGTGGGGTGTATGGGTTTTATGGTGGGGTGTACTGGGCTTATGGTGGGATGTATGGATCTTATGGTGGGGTGTACGGGTCTTGCGGTGGGATGTATGGATCTTATGGTGGGGTGTATGGGTCTTATGGTGGGGTATACGGGTCTTATGGTGGGGTGTACGGGTCTTATGGTGGGATGTACAGGTCTTATGGTGGGGTGTACAGGTCTTATGGTGGGGTGTACAGGTCATATGGTGGGGTGTATGGGTCTTATGGTAGGGTGTACTGGTCTTATGGTGGGGTGTACTGGTCTTATGGTGGGGTGTACTGGTCTTATGGTGGGGTGTACAGGTCATATGGTGGGGTGTATGGGTCTTATGGTGGGGTGTAGGGGTCTTATGGTGGGGTGTACGGGTCTTATGGTGGGGTGTGCAAGTCTTATGGCGGACCTTATGGTGGGGATGTATAGGTCTTATGGTGGGGTGTACAGGTCTTAGAGGGGGGTGTACAGGTTTTATGGTGGGGTGTACAGGTCTTATGGTGGGGTGTACAGGTCATATGGTGGGGTGTACAGGTCTTATGGTGGGGGTGTACTGGTCTTATGGTGGGGTGTACTGGTCTTATGGTGGGATGTATGGATCTTATGGTGGGATGTATGGATCTTATGGTGGTTTATGGTGTGGTGTACAGGTCTTATGGTGGGGTGTACAGGTCTTATGGTGGGGTGTACTGGTCTTATGGTGGGGTGTACTGGTCTTATGTTGGGGTGTACAGGTCTTATGGTGGGGTGTACAGGTCTTATGGTGGGGTGTACAGGTCTTATGGTGGGGTGTACTGGTCTTTTGGTGGGGTGTACTGGTCATATGGGGGGTGTATGGGTCTTATGGCGGATCTTATGGTGGGGATGTACAGGTCTTATGGTGGGGTGTACAGGTCTTAGGGTGGGGTGTACAGGTCTTATGGTGGGGTGTACTGGTTATATGGTGGGGTGTACTGGTCATATGGGGGGTGTATGGGTCTTATGGCGGATCTTATGGTGGGGTGTACAGGTCTTAGGGTGGGGTGTACAGGTCTTAGGGTGGGGTGTACTGGTCTTATGGTGGGGTGTACTGGTCTTATGGTGGGGTGTACTGATCTTATGGTGGGGTGTATATAGGTCTTATGGTGGGGTGTACAGGTCTTAGGGTGGGGTGTACTGGTCTTATGGTGGGGTGTACTGGTCTTATGGTGGGGTGTATATAGGTCTTATGGTGGGATGTACAGGTCTTAGGATGGGGTGTACTGGTCTTATGGTGGGGTGTACTGGTCTTATGGTGGGGTGTACTGGTCTTATGGTGGGGTGTACTGGTCTTGGGGTGTACTGGTCTTATGGTGGGGTGTACTGGTCTTATGGTGGGGTGTATATAGGTCTTATGGTGGGATGTATGAATCTTATTTGGTGCTTTTCTCTCCACAGAGCCCTCTGCACACCATTCCCGCCTCACCTACCAGCCCACAGTCCTGCTTGGATGGCAGTAACTCACCTCTCTCGGGCAGTGCCAGCAGCGGCGTCTCCTCCCTCAGCGAAGGAAACTTCTCCAGCTGCCCCGATGCTGCAACCAGCGCAGATTCCCGGACAGAGGAAGAGCAGAGCGGATGTTTCCAGCACTACCCTCCCGTCCGGTACAGCCTCTCCGACCCCAATGGGCTGGAAACACCCAAGACCCAGCCATGCCGGAGCCACTCTGCCCCTACCGGGGTGACTCCTCCGCGTTCACCCAGCGGGGATCAGGAGGAGGGGAGCTCGGAGCAGGAGCGGCTGCGGAGAATCCGGAGGAACTGCCACATGGGCAAAGAACCACCG
The DNA here is from genome assembly GCA_029206835.1 of Rana muscosa. Lineage (NCBI taxonomy): Eukaryota > Metazoa > Chordata > Amphibia > Anura > Ranidae > Rana > Rana muscosa. The sequence goes on from CM055120.1 coordinate 289,801,580, forward strand.
GCACGGGTTGGGTGGGAACACAACATGAGCAAACCTTAGGCCTGGACTGAAATAAAGGAGACCGGTGGGCAACCAGAGGAGGATGAGGAGGTGTATAAGGAGGAGAGGGCGGATCAGTGTGTCCCGATATCTGTTTATAAGGAGATGAGGAAGGATCAGTGTGTCCTGATATCTGTGTATTAGGAGAGGAGTCCAACAAAGAGAACATGCTCTACTGGGAACCAGTGCTCTGGCCTGAATGTCTTTAGAATGTTGTTAACGCGTTTCGGCTGAAGCCTTACTTGGAGTTAGGCTTCAGCCGAAACATGTTGGGGCGTTACTGCTATATTCTGCCATGTAGCCAATAAAAAATTGATGCAATGGATGTTACCAAGTAGCCAGATTCATTATATTAGAGGATTATTAGGAAGAGAGGTCAGTGTGTCTGATATCTGTGTATTAGGAGAGGAGAGGTCAGTGTGTCCTGATACCTGTGTATTAGGAGGAGGAGAGGTCAGTGTGTCTGATATCTGTGTATTAGGAGGAGAGGAGAGGTCAGTGTGTCCTGATATCTGTGTATTAGGAGGAGGAGAGGTCAGTGTGTCCTGATATCTGTGTATTAGGAGGGGAAAAGGTCAGTGTGTCTGATATCTGTGTATTAGGAGGAGAGGAGAGGTCAGTGTGTCCTGATATCTGTGTATTAGGAGAGGAGAGGAGTGGTCAGTGTGTCCTGATATCTGTGTATTAGGAGGAGAGGTCAGTGTGTCCTGATATCTGTGTATTAGGAAGATAGAAGAGGTCAGTGTGTCTGATATCTGTGTATTAGGAGGAGAGGTCAGTGTGTCCTGATAGCTGTGTATTAGGAGGAGAGGAGAGGTCAGTGTGTCTGATATCTGTGTATTAGGAGGAGAGGAGAGGTAAGTGTGTCCTGATATCTGTGTATTAGGAGGGGAAGAGGTCAGTGTGTCCTGATATCTGTGTATTAGGAGGAGGAGAGGTCAGTGTGTCTGATATCTGTGTATTAGGAGGAGGAGAGGTCAGTGTGTCTGATATCTGTGTATTAGGAGGAGGAGAGGTCAGTGTGTCTGATATCTGTGTATTAGGAGAAGGAGAGGTCAGTGTGTCCTGATATCTGTGTATTAGGAGGAGAGGAGGGGTCAGTGTGTCCTGATATCTGTGTATTAGGAAGATAGAAGAGGTCAGTGTGTCTGATATCTGTGTATTAGGAGGAGAGGTCAGTGTGTCCTGATAGCTGTGTATTAGGAGGAGAGGAGAGGTCAGTGTGTCTGATATCTGTGTATTAGGAGGAGAGGAGAGGTAAGTGTGTCCTGATATCTGTGTATTAGGAGGGGAAGAGGTCAGTGTGTCCTGATATCTGTGTATTAGGAGGAGGAGAGGTCAGTGTGTCTGATATCTGTGTATTAGGAGGAGGAGAGGTCAGTGTGTCTGATATCTGTGTATTAGGAGAAGGAGAGGTCAGTGTGTCCTGATATCTGTGTATTAGGAGGAGAGGAGGGGTCAGTGTGTCCTGATATCTGTGTATTAGGAGAGGAGAGGTCAGTGTGTCCTGATATCTGTGTATTAGGAGGAGAGGAGAGGTCAGTGTGTCCTGATATCTGTGTATTAGGAGGAGGAGAGGTCAGTGTCTCCTGATATCTGTGTATTAGGAGGAGAGGAGAGGTCAGTGTGTCCTGATATCTGTGTATTAGGAGGAGAGGAGAGGTCAGTGTGTCCTGATATCTGTGTATTAGGAGGGGAAAAGGTCAGTGTGTCCTGATATCTGTGTATTAGGAGGAGAGGAGAGGTCAGTGTGTCCTGATATCTGTGTATTAGGAGGGGAAAAGGTCAGTGTGTCTGATATCTGTGTATTAGGAGGAGAGGAGAGGTCAGTGTGTCCTGATATCTGTGTATTAGGAGGAGAGGAGAGGTCAGTGTGTCCTGATATCTGTGTATTAGGAGGGGAAAAGGTCAGTGTGTCCTGATATCTGTGTATTAGGAGAGGAGAGGTCAGTGTGTCCTGATATCTGTGTATTAGGAGAGGAGAGGTCAGTGTGTCCTGATATCTGTGTATTAGGAGAGGAGAGGTCAGTGTGTCCTGATATCTGTGTATTAGGAGAGGAGAGGTCAGTGTGTCCTGATATCTGTGTATTAGGAGAGGAGAGGTCAGTGTGTCCTGATATCTGTGTATTAGGAGAGGAGAGGTCAGTGTGTCCTGATATCTGTGTATTAGGAGGAGAGGAGAGGTCAGTGTGTCTGATATCTGTGTATTAGGAGTAGGGATGAGCTTCGAGTTCCAGTCGAACTCATGTTCGACTCGAACATTGCCTGTTCGCCCGTTCCCCGAACAGCGAACAAATTGGGGTGTTCGCGGCAAATTCGAAAAATCTATGGGAGAAATCTAAAGTGCTAATTATAAAGGCTTATATGCAAGTTATTGTCCTAAAAAGTGTTTGGGGACCGGGGTCCTGCCCCAGGGGACATGTATCAATGCAAAAAGAAGTTTTAAAAACGGCCGTTTTTTCGGGAGCAGTGATTTTAATAATGCTTAAAATGAAAAAATAAAAGTGAAATATTCCTTTAAATTTCGTACCTGGGGGGTGTGTATGATATGCATGTAAAGTGGCGCATGTTTCCCGTGCTTAGAACTGTCCCTGCAAAAAATGTCATTTTTGAAAGAAAAAAATGCATTTAAAACTGACTCGCGGCTATTAATGAATTGTCGGCTCCCGGCAATACATACAAAAGTCATTGATAAAAAAAAAAAAAAAGCGTGGGGGTTCCCCAGAATTCAATTTCCAGGCCCTTCAGGTCTGGAATGGATATTAAGGGGAACCCCGCCGCAAATTTAAAAAAAAATTGACGTGGGGTTCCCCCAAAAATCCATTCCAGGCCCTTCAGATCTGGCATGGATTTTAAGGGGAACTCCACCCCAAATTTAAAAAAAAATGGCGTGGAGTCCCCCTAAAAATCCATACCAGACCCTTTATCCGAGCACGCAACCTGGCCGGCCGCAGGGGAAAAGGGGGGGACGAGAGAGCGGCCCCCCCTCCCTCCTGAACCGTACAAGGCCACATGCCCTCAACATGGGGAGGATGTCCCCATGTTGATGGGGACAAGGGCCTCATCCCCACAACCCTTGCCTGGTGGTTGTGGGGGTCTGCGGGCGGGGGGCGTATCGGAATCTGGAAGACCCCTTTAACAAAGGGGACCCCCAGATCCCGGCCCCCCCCCTATGTGAATTGGTAAGGGGTACATTGTACCCCTACCATTTCACAAAGAAAGCGTAAAAAAATGTTTAAAAAAAACACACAAACACCTTGAAAAAGTCCTTTATTTAAAAAAAAAAAAAACATTCCAGCGGTGAAATCCAGTGTCCCGCGGCGATCCCGATGTCCAGCGCTGTCCTTCATTGGTTGTGCCTGAGCGGACCTGATGGGGAACTCCCTCTCAGTATTTTAAATGTATAGACCCGCCCCTTCTAAAGTTCCCCATCAGGTCCGCTCAGCGGACCAGATGCGGAACATGAGAAGGGGCGGGTCTATACATGTATTACCAAAGTGAGAGCAGTTCCCCATCAGGTCCGCCCCCTCGGTATGTCGGACCCGCCTACGTCATTGGCTTGAGCGGGGAACTTCCTTCACTATGTAAATTTAAATTACACAGTGAAGGAAGTTCCCCGCTCAAGCCCGCTGAGCGGACCTGATGGGGAACTTTAGAAGGGGCGGGTCTATACATTTAAAACACTGAGAGGGAGTTCCCCATCAGGTCCGCTCAGGCACAACCAATGAAGGACAGCGCTGGACATCGGGATCGCCGCGGGACACTGGATTTCACCGCTGGAATGTTTTTTTTTTTTTAAATAAAGGACTTTTTCAAGGTGTTTGTGTGTTTTTTTTAAACATTTTTTTACGCTTTCTTCGTGAAATGGTAGGGGTACAATGTACCCCTTACCAATTCACAAAGGGGGGGGCGGGATCTGGGGGTCCCCTTTGTTAAAGGGGTCTTCCAGATTCCGATAAGCCCCCCGCCCGCAGACCCCCACAACCACCGGGCAAGGGTTGTGGGGATGAGGCCCTTGTCCCCATCAACATGGGGACATCCTCCCCATGTTGAGGGCATGTGGCTTGGTACGGTTCAGGAGGGAGGGGGGCCGCTCTCTCGTCCCCCCCTTTTCCCCTGTGGCCTGCCAGGTTGCGTGCTCGGATAAGGGGTCTGGTATGGATTTTTAGGGGGACTCCACGCCATTTTTTTAAAAAATTGGGGTGGAGTTCCCCTTAAAATCCATGCCAGATCTGAAGGGCCTGGAATGGATATTTGGGGGAATCCCACATCAATTTTTTTTTTAAATTTGCGGCGGGGTTCCCCTTAATATCCATTCCAGACCTGAAGGGCCTGGTAATTGAATTCTGGGGAACCCCCACGCTTTTTTTTTTTTTTTATCAATGACTTTTGTATGTATTGCCGGGAGCCGACAATTCATTAATAGCCGCGAGTCAGTTTTAAATGACTTTTTTTCTTTCAAAAATGACATTTTTTGCAGGGACAGTTCTAAACACGGGAAACACGTGGCACTTCACATGCATATCATACACACCCCCCAGGTACGAAATTTAAAGGAATATTTCACTTTTATTTTTTCATTTTAAGCATTATTAAAATCACTGCTCCCGAAAAAACGGCCGTTTTTAAAACTTCTTTTTGCATTGATACATGTCCCCTGGGGCAGGGCCCGGGTCCCCAAACACTTTTTAGGACAATAACTTGCATATCAGCCTTTATAATTAACACTTTAGATTTCGAACGTTCGAGTCCATTGTATTTAATAGGGTTCTAAAGTTCACACAAACATTTTGTCTGTTCGCAGGTTCTGGTGCGACCCGAACAGGGGGGTGTTCGGCTCATCCCTGATTAGGAGGAGAGGAGAGGTCAGTGTGTCCTGATATCTGTGTATTAGGAGGAGGGGTCAGTGTGTCTGATATCTGTGTATTAGGCAGATAGAAGAGGTCAGTGTGTCCTGATACCTGTGTATTAGGAGCAGGGCCATCTTTAATATTGATTGAACCCTGGGCAAACATTTTCTTGGGCCCTCCCGAATTCATTTATCAACTATTTGCGGGCTCAACGGGCAGCTGCTTTTGGCCCAAAAACAATGACTGGGCCCGAGGCAGCTGCCCCTTTTGCCCCGTGTTAAAGACGGCCCTGATTGGGAGGAGGAGAGGTCAGTGTGTCTGATATCTGTGTATTAGGATGTCAGGGGTTTGTGGCAGTGAATGGTGACATCTGTTGTGCCTCCTCCTCCTCCTCCTCCTCCTCCTCCTCGTGCCTCCGCTCTCCCGCCAACAACCACCACACTCTCTCTCTTTAATTCTCAGCTTGTCTTCTTGCTCCCACCCCCAGACATTTGGGAACATTGTGGCATACTCGTCCGCCCTGTCACCGCCGGGTGTCACCTCTTGATGTCTCCGAGGGTAGCGAGGAATGGCGAGCCGCCATCGGGGGGCGCCCTCGTTCTGTGTGTCCATATACTATACTACCCTCCGGCGGTGCTGTGTTGTGTCCCCAATGGTCAGCTTTCCGCAGGGTGTGTGTTTTGTATATATACGGTGTCCGCATGTTCCTCGCACACTGCGTGCCGTCCAGTTTCTGTGTAAATAAGATTCACTGTTTCTGTTGTGATTTTCTTTTTTCTTTTTTTTTTTTTTTCTTTCCTTCAGATGGTTGTTATATGAAAATAAAGTTTACCACCCTCGACATTAATGTGTACGTCAGCCTTCATTGTATATACCTGGGGGGACTCACAGTGCACATAGGAAGTCCTTGTATGTAGACACAAGCCTGGCGATCCTGACAGTCATCCTATATAACCCCTTCAATACCGGGCGCTCTCACCCCCTTCCTGCCCAGGATCATTCCCAGCTTTCAATACCGGGCGCTCTCACCCCCTTCCTGCCCAGGATGATTTCCAGCTTTCAATACCGGGCGCTATCACCCCCTTCCTGCCCAGGATGATTTCCAGCTTTCAATACCGGGCGCTCTCACCCCCTTCCTGCCCAGGATCATTCCCAGCTTTCAATACCGGGCGCTATCACCCCCTTCCTGCCCAGGATCATTTCCAGCTTTCAATACCGGGCGCTATCACCCCCTTCCTGCCCAGGATCATTTCCAGCTTTCAATACCGGGCGCTATCACCCCCTTCCTGCCCAGGATCATTCCCAGCTTTCAATACCGGGCGCTCTCACCCCCTTCCTGCCCAGGATGATTTCCAGCTTTCAATACCGGGCGCTCTCACCCCCTTCCTGCCCAGGATGATTTCCAGCTTTCAATACCGGGCGCTCTCACCCCCTTCCTGCCCAGGATCATTCCCAGCTTTCAATACCGGGCGCTCTCACCCCCTTCCTGCCCAGGATCATTTCCAGCTTTCAATACCGGGCGCTCTCACCCCCTTCCTGCCCAGGATCATTTCCAGCTTTCAATACCGGGCGCTATCACCCCCTTCCTGCCCAGGATCATTTCCAGCTTTCAATACCGGGCGCTCTCACCCCCTTCCTGCCCAGGATCATTTCCAGCTTTCAATACCGGGGGGGCGCTCTCACCCCCTTCCTGCCCAGGATCATTTCCAGCTTTCAATACCGGGCGCTCTAACCCCCTTCCTGCCCAGGATCATTTCCAGCTTTCAATACCGGGCGCTCTCACTCCCTTCCTGCCCAGGATCATTTCCAGCTTTCAATACCGGGCGCTCTCACCCCCTTCCTGCCCAGGATCATTCCCAGCTTTCAATACCGGGCGCTCTCACCCCCTTCCTGCCCAGGATCATTCCCAGCTTTCAATACCGGGCGCTATCACCCCCTTCCTGCCCAGGATCATTCCCAGCTTTCAATACCGGGCGCTCTCACCCCCTTCCTGCCCAGGATCATTTCCAGCTTTCAATACAGGGCGCTATCACCCCCTTCCTGCCCAGGATCATTTCCAGCTTTCAATACCGGGCGCTCTCACCCCCTTCCTGCCCAGGATCATTTCCAGCTTTCAATACCGGGTGCTCTCACCCCCTTCCTGCCCAGGATCATTCCCAGCTTTCAATACCGGGCGCTCTCACTCCCTTCCTGCCCAGGATCATTTCCAGCTTTCAATACCGGGCGCTCTCACCCCCTTCCTGCCCAGGATCATTTCCAGCTTTCAATACCGAGCACTATCACCCCCTTCCTGCCCAGGATCATTCCCAGCTTTCAATACCGGGGGGCGCTCTCACCCCCTTCCTGCCCAGGATCATTTCCAGCTTTCAATACCGGGCGCTCTCACCCCCTTCCTGCCCAGGATCATTCCCAGCTTTCAATACCGGGCGCTCTCACCCCCTTCCTGCCCAGGATCATTTCCAGCTTTCAATACCGGGCGCTCTCACCCCCTTCCTGCCCAGGATCATTTCCAGCTTTCAATACCGGGGGGCGCTCTCACCCCCTTCCTGCCCAGGATCATTTCCAGCTTTCAATACCAGGTGCTCTCACCCCCTTCCTGCCCAGGATCATTTCCAGCTTTCAATACTGGGGGGCGCTCTCACCCCCTTCCTGCCCAGGATCATTTCCAGCTTTCAATACCGGGGGGCGCTCTCACCCCCTTCCTGCCCAGGATCATTCCCAGCTTTCAATACCAGGCGCTATCACCCCCTTCCTGCCCAGGATCATTTCCAGCTTTCAATACCGGGCGCTCTCACCCCCTTCCTGCCCAGGATCATTTCCAGCTTTCAATACCGGGCGCTCTCACCCCCTTCCTGCCCAGGATCATTTCCAGCTTTCAATACCGGGCGCTCTCACTCCCTTCCTGCCCAGGATCATTTCCAGCTTTCAATACCGGGCGCTCTCACCCCCTTCCTGCCCAGGATCATTTCCAGCTTTCAATACCGGGCGCTCTCACTCCCTTCCTGCCCAGGATCATTTCCAGCTTTCAATACCGGGCGCTCTCACCCCCTTCCTGCCCAGGATCATTTCCAGCTTTCAATACCGGGCGCTCTCACCCCCTTCCTGCCCAGGATCATTTCCAGCTTTCAATACCGGGCGCTCTCACTCCCTTCCTGCCCAGGATCATTTCCAGCTTTCAATACCGGGCGCTCTCACCCCCTTCCTGCCCAGGATCATTTCCAGCTTTCAATACCGGGCGCTCTCACTCCCTTCCTGCCCAGGATCATTTCCAGCTTTCAATACCGGGCGCTCTCACCCCCTTCCTGCCCAGGATCATTCCCAGCTTTCAATACCGGGCGCTCTCACCCCCTTCCTGCCCAGGATCATTCCCAGCTTTCAATACCGGGCGCTATCACCCCCTTCCTGCCCAGGATCATTCCCAGCTTTCAATACCGGGCGCTCTCACCCCCTTCCTGCCCAGGATCATTTCCAGCTTTCAATACCGGGCGCTATCACCCCCTTCCTGCCCAGGATCATTTCCAGCTTTCAATACCGGGCGCTCTCACCCCCTTCCTGCCCAGGATCATTTCCAGCTTTCAATACCGGGGGGCGCTCTCACCCCCTTCCTGCCCAGGATCATTTCCAGCTTTCAATACCGGGGGGCGCTCTCACCCCCTTCCTGCCCAGGATCATTCCCAGCTTTCAATACCGGGTGCTCTCACCCCCTTCCTGCCCAGGATCATTTCCAGCTTTCAATACCGGGCGCTCTCACCCCCTTCCTGCCCAGGATCATTTCCAGCTTTCAATTCCGGGCGCTCTCACCCCCTTCCTGCCCAGGATCATTTCCAGCTTTCAATACCGGGGGGCGCTCTCACCCCCTTCCTGCCCAGGATCATTTCCAGCTTTCAATACCGGGGGGGCGCTCTCACCCCCTTCCTGCCCAGGATCATTCCCAGCTTTCAATACCAGGCGCTATCACCCCCTTCCTGCCCAGGATCATTTCCAGCTTTCAATACCAGGCGCTCTCACCCCCTTCCTGCCCAGGATCATTTCCAGCTTTCAATACCGGGCGCTCTCACTCCCTTCCTGCCCAGGATCATTTCCAGCTTTCAATACCGGGCGCTCTCACCCCCTTCCTGCCCAGGATCATTCCCAGCTTTCAATACCGGGCGCTCTCACCCCCTTCCTGCCCAGGATCATTCCCAGCTTTCAATACCGGGCGCTCTCACCCCCTTCCTGCCCAGGATCATTTCCAGCTTTCAATACCGGGGGGCGCTCTCACCCCCTTCCTGCCCAGGATCATTTCCAGCTTTCAATACCGGGCGCTCTCACCCCCTTCCTGCCCAGGATCATTTCCAGCTTTCAATACCGGGGGGCGCTCTCACCCCCTTCCTGCCCAGGATCATTTCCAGCTTTCAATACCGGGGGGCGCTCTCACCCCCTTCCTGCCCAGGATCATTCCCAGCTTTCAATACCGGGTGCTCTCACCCCCTTCCTGCCCAGGATCATTTCCAGCTTTCAATACCGGGCGCTCTCACCCCCTTCCTGCCCAGGATCATTTCCAGCTTTCAATACCGGGCGCTCTCACCCCCTTCCTGCCCAGGATCATTTCCAGCTTTCAATACCGGGTGCTCTCACCCCCTTCCTGCCCAGGATCATTTCCAGCTTTCAATACCGGGCGCTCTCACCCCCTTCCTGCCCAGGATCATTTCCAGCTTTCAATACCGGGGGGCGCTCTCACCCCCTTCCTGCCCAGGATCATTTCCAGCTTTCAATACCGGGCGCTCTCACCCCCTTCCTGCCCAGGATCATTCCCAGCTTTCAATACCGGGTGCTCTCACCCCCTTCCTGCCCAGGATCATTTCCAGCTTTCAATACCGGGCGCTCTCACCCCCTTCCTGCCCAGGATCATTCCCAGCTTTCAATACCGGGCGCTCTCACCCCCTTCCTGCCCAGGATCATTCCCAGCTTTCAATACCGGGCGCTCTCACCCCCTTCCTGCCCAGGATCATTTCCAGCTTTCAATACCGGGCGCTATCACCCCCTTCCTGCCCAGGATCATTTCCAGCTTTCAATACCGGGCGCTCTCACCCCCTTCCTGCCCAGGATCATTTCCAGCTTTCAATACCGGGGGGCGCTCTCACCCCCTTCCTGCCCAGGATCATTTCCAGCTTTCAATACCGGGGGGCGCTCTCACCCCCTTCCTGCCCAGGATCATTCCCAGCTTTCAATACCGGGTGCTCTCACCCCCTTCCTGCCCAGGATCATTTCCAGCTTTCAATACCGGGCGCTCTCACCCCCTTCCTGCCCAGGATCATTTCCAGCTTTCAATACCGGGCGCTCTCACCCCCTTCCTGCCCAGGATCATTTCCAGCTTTCAATACCGGGTGCTCTCACCCCCTTCCTGCCCAGGATCATTTCCAGCTTTCAATACCGGGCGCTCTCACCCCCTTCCTGCCCAGGATCATTTCCAGCTTTCAATACCGGGGGGCGCTCTCACCCCCTTCCTGCCCAGGATCATTTCCAGCTTTCAATACCGGGCGCTCTCACCCCCTTCCTGCCCAGGATCATTCCCAGCTTTCAATACCGGGTGCTCTCACCCCCTTCCTGCCCAGGATCATTCCCAGCTTTCAATACCGGGGGGCGCTCTCACCCCCTTCCTGCCCAGGATCATTTCCAGCTTTCAATACCGGGGGGCGCTCTCACCCCCTTCCTGCCCAGGATCATTTCCAGCTTTCAATACCGGGCGCTCTCACCCCCTTCCTGCCCAGGATCATTTCCAGCTTTCAATACCGGGCGCTCTCACTCCCTTCCTGCCCAGGATCATTTCCAGCTTTCAATACCGGGCGCTCTCACCCCCTTCCTGCCCAGGATCATTCCCAGCTTTCAATACCGGGCGCTCTCACCCCCTTCCTGCCCAGGATCATTCCCAGCTTTCAATACCGGGCGCTATCACCCCCTTCCTGCCCAGGATCATTCCCAGCTTTCAATACCGGGCGCTCTCACCCCCTTCCTGCCCAGGATCATTTCCAGCTTTCAATACAGGGCGCTATCACCCCCTTCCTGCCCAGGATCATTTCCAGCTTTCAATACCGGGCGCTCTCACCCCCTTCCTGCCCAGGATCATTTCCAGCTTTCAATACCGGGGGGCGCTCTCACCCCCTTCCTGCCCAGGATCATTTCCAGCTTTCAATACCGGGGGGCGCTCTCACCCCCTTCCTGCCCAGGATCATTCCCAGCTTTCAATACCGGGTGCTCTCACCCCCTTCCTGCCCAGGATCATTTCCAGCTTTCAATACCGGGCGCTCTCACCCCCTTCCTGCCCAGGATCATTTCCAGCTTTCAATACCGGGCGCTCTCACCCCCTTCCTGCCCAGGATCATTTCCAGCTTTCAATACCGGGGGGCGCTCTCACCCCCTTCCTGCCCAGGATCATTTCCAGCTTTCAATACCGGGGGGGCGCTCTCACCCCCTTCCTGCCCAGGATCATTCCCAGCTTTCAATACCAGGCGCTATCACCCCCTTCCTGCCCAGGATCATTTCCAGCTTTCAATACCAGGCGCTCTCACCCCCTTCCTGCCCAGGATCATTTCCAGCTTTCAATACCGGGCGCTCTCACTCCCTTCCTGCCCAGGATCATTTCCAGCTTTCAATACCGGGCGCTCTCACCCCCTTCCTGCCCAGGATCATTCCCAGCTTTCAATACCGGGCGCTCTCACCCCCTTCCTGCCCAGGATCATTCCCAGCTTTCAATACCGGGCGCTATCACCCCCTTCCTGCCCCGGATCATTCCCAGCTTTCAATACCGGGCGCTCTCACCCCCTTCCTGCCCAGGATCATTTCCAGCTTTCAATACCGGGCGCTATCACCCCCTTCCTGCCCAGGATCATTTCCAGCTTTCAATACCGGGGGGCGCTCTCACCCCCTTCCTGCCCAGGATCATTTCCAGCTTTCAATACCGGGGGGCGCTCTCACCCCCTTCCTGCCCAGGATCATTTCCAGCTTTCAATACCGGGCGCTCTCACCCCCTTCCTGCCCAGGATCATTCCCAGCTTTCAATACCGGGTGCTCTCACCCCCTTCCTGCCCAGGATCATTTCCAGCTTTCAATACCGGGCGCTCTCACCCCCTTCCTGCCCAGGATCATTCCCAGCTTTCAATACCGGGCGCTCTCACCCCCTTCCTGCCCAGGATCATTCCCAGCTTTCAATACCGGGCGCTCTCACCCCCTTCCTGCCCAGGATCATTTCCAGCTTTCAATACCGGGCGCTATCACCCCCTTCCTGCCCAGGATCATTTCCAGCTTTCAATACCGGGCGCTCTCACCCCCTTCCTGCCCAGGATCATTTCCAGCTTTCAATACCGGGGGGCGCTCTCACCCCCTTCCTGCCCAGGATCATTTCCAGCTTTCAATACCGGGGGGCGCTCTCACCCCCTTCCTGCCCAGGATCATTCCCAGCTTTCAATACCGGGTGCTCTCACCCCCTTCCTGCCCAGGATCATTTCCAGCTTTCAATACCGGGCGCTCTCACCCCCTTCCTGCCCAGGATCATTTCCAGCTTTCAATACCGGGCGCTCTCACCCCCTTCCTGCCCAGGATCATTTCCAGCTTTCAATACCGGGTGCTCTCACCCCCTTCCTGCCCAGGATCATTTCCAGCTTTCAATACCGGGCGCTCTCACCCCCTTCCTGCCCAGGATCATTTCCAGCTTTCAATACCGGGGGGCGCTCTCACCCCCTTCCTGCCCAGGATCATTTCCAGCTTTCAATACCGGGCGCTCTCACCCCCTTCCTGCCCAGGATCATTCCCAGCTTTCAATACCGGGTGCTCTCACCCCCTTCCTGCCCAGGATCATTTCCAGCTTTCAATACCGGGCGCTCTCACCCCCTTCCTGCCCAGGATCATTCCCAGCTTTCAATACCGGGCGCTCTCACCCCCTTCCTGCCCAGGATCATTCCCAGCTTTCAATACCGGGCGCTCTCACCCCCTTCCTGCCCAGGATCATTTCCAGCTTTCAATACCGGGCGCTATCACCCCCTTCCTGCCCAGGATCATTTCCAGCTTTCAATACCGGGCGCTCTCACCCCCTTCCTGCCCAGGATCATTTCCAGCTTTCAATACCGAGGGGCGCTCTCACCCCCTTCCTGCCCAGGATCATTTCCAGCTTTCAATACCGGGGGGCGCTCTCACCCCCTTCCTGCCCAGGATCATTCCCAGCTTTCAATACCGGGTGCTCTCACCCCCTTCCTGCCCAGGATCATTTCCAGCTTTCAATACCGGGCGCTCTCACCCCCTTCCTGCCCAGGATCATTTCCAGCTTTCAATACCGGGCGCTCTCACCCCCTTCCTGCCCAGGATCATTTCCAGCTTTCAATACCGGGTGCTCTCACCCCCTTCCTGCCCAGGATCATTTCCAGCTTTCAATACCGGGCGCTCTCACCCCCTTCCTGCCCAGGATCATTTCCAGCTTTCAATACCGGGCGCTCTCACCCCCTTCCTGCCCAGGATCATTCCCAGCTTTCAATACCGGGCGCTATCACCCCCTTCCTGCCCAGGATCATTTCCAGCTTTCAATACCGGGCGCTCTCACCCCCTTCCTGCCCAGGATCATTTCCAGCTTTCAATACCGGGCGCTCTCACCCCCTTCCTGCCCAGGATCATTCCCAGCTTTCAATACCGGGCGCTCTCACCCCCTTCCTGCCCAGGATCATTCCCAGCTTTCAATACCGGGCGCTCTCACCCCCTTCCTGCCCAGGATCATTTCCAGCTTTCAATACCGGGCGCTATCACCCCCTTCCTGCCCAGGATCATTTCCAGCTTTCAATACCGGGCGCTCTCACCCCCTTCCTGCCCAGGATCATTTCCAGCTTTCAATACCGGGGGGCGCTCTCACCCCCTTCCTGCCCAGGATCATTTCCAGCTTTCAATACCGGGGGGCGCTCTCACCCCCTTCCTGCCCAGGATCATTCCCAGCTTTCAATACCGGGTGCTCTCACCCCCTTCCTGCCCAGGATCATTTCCAGCTTTCAATACCGGGCGCTCTCACCCCCTTCCTGCCCAGGATCATTTCCAGCTTTCAATACCGGGCGCTCTCACCCCCTTCCTGCCCAGGATCATTTCCAGCTTTCAATACCGGGTGCTCTCACCCCCTTCCTGCCCAGGATCATTTCCAGCTTTCAATACCGGGCGCTCTCACCCCCTTCCTGCCCAGGATCATTTCCAGCTTTCAGCGCTCTGTCACACTTTGAATAACAATTGCGCGGTCATGCAACACTGTACACATATGACGTTTTTATCAATTTTTTGAAAAAGATAGAGCTTTCTTAGTGGTATCTGATCACCACTGGGGTTATTTCAATTTTGCTAAACAAATGAAAAAAGACTGAAAATTTTGAAGAAGAAAAAAGTTTTTCTTAGTTTCTGTTATAAAATTTTGAAAATAAGTAATTTTTCTCCACTGATGGGCGCTGATGTGGCTGCACTGATGGGCGCTGATATGGCTGCACTGATGGGCGCTGATATAGCTGCACTGATGGGTGCTGATGAGGCTGCACTGATGGGCACTAAGGAGGCTGCACTGGTGAGGCTGCACTTATGAGGCTGCACTGATGGGGACAGATGAGGCTGCATTGGTGAGGCTGATGGGCGCTGGTGAGGCTGCACTGATGGGTGCTGATGAGGCTGCACTTATGAGGCTGCACTGATGGGGACAGATGAGGCTGCACTGGTGAGCCTGCACTGATAAGGATAGATGAGGCTGCACTGGTGAGGCTGTACTGATGGGGACAGATGAGGCTGCACTGGTGAGGCCGATGGGCACTTGTGAGGCTGCACTGATGGGCGCTGATGAGGCTGCACTGATGGGGACTGATGAGGCTGCACTGGTGAGGCTACACTGATGAGGCTGCACTTATGAGGCTGCACTGATGGGGATAGATGAGGCTGCACTGTTGAGGCTGTGATTTGTCCCAGAAGACAGTATGGAGGGAGGGGGAGAGGGGAACTTTCGCTCGGAGGTGATCCGAGCAGAAGTGGGAGCAGATACCTGTCGGAAAACTAGGTACCCCCCCCACAAAAAAATTACATGCCAAATTTGTCAGGGGAGGGGGGGCAAGAGTGCTTAAAGCAGAACTTCCCCTTTTGGGTGGAGCTCCACTTTAACAACAAAGGATGAACATAACATTTCCCTCCTTTCATCAAAAATCAGCATGCAGCTACAATGTACACTATATTACCAAGAGTATTGAGACGCCTGCCTTTACACACACACATGAACAGCTTCAACTCTTCTGGGAGGGCTGTCCACAAGGTTTAGGAGGGTGTCTATGGGAATGTTTGACCGTTCCTCCTGAAGCGCATTTGTGAGGTCAGGCACTTATGTTGGACGAGAAGGCCTGGCTCACGGTTTCCACTCCAACTCATCCCAAAGGTGTACTATCGGGTTGAGGTCAGGACTCTGTGCAGGCCAGTCAAGTTCCTCCACCCCAAACTCGCTCATCCATCCGTAATCATGTACAAAGTATATAGAAAACCTTTCACTCCCAAAACCAAGAGGGCAGGGCAGTAATTGTGCCAACGAGAAATCACACAAAATTAAAATAATCGAGAGTTTTTTTTTATTACACCGTTTTAAAATCATACAAAGAACTGACATTATTAAAAACCCAGAGTTCAAGTACTGTATATAACCAATATGATGGTATTTGGTGTCTGGGACTGACGCGTTTCATCAAAGACTCTCTGCCTCAGGATCCACGCCCTTTATATATATATATATATATATACAATGAATAGGACATTCTACAAGAGTAAACAAAACATAAACAGTATACATCAAAAATCCCCGTACAAATAAAAAGCACAAGCTTATGGAACAGCGACAAACTACAATACATAAAAATCTCTATAGCAGTGGTGCCTAGTGCTCAATTCTCTTAGGGGGGGGGGTGGCCTGTGCCCCCCCCACCCCCCAGCCAGCCTGCGAACACTGTTTACATAGGTGTGTGTGACTTACGTATGCGCTCGCTTCTGTGTGTGAGCACGGAGGGATAGGTGCACTTTTTTATTTTTTATTATTATTATTTATTTTCTTTTTTATACTGTCCTTTTACTTTTTTTTTTAATCATCACTTTTATTACTATTACAAGGAATGTAAGCATCCCTTGTAACAGAAATCAGGGATGGCAGGTCTTTATGGAGAGATCTGGTGTCTACAAGACCCCAAATCTCTCCTCTGCCTTTAAAAAGCAAAAGATCAATAAAAAAAAAAAAAAAAAAATTGTTTACTTCCGCCCTAGCTCCGGAAGTGACATCATGATGTCGCTCCAGTCCTCCTAGATCATAGAGGTGATCAGAGATGAGATGACCTGGTCTCTCCTCATCTCTATGGCCTGCCGTGCGAACCATCGGTTTGCTCCCAGGGCTCGCCGGTAAGAACGGTAATGCCGCACACACACGGTCGGAATTTCCGATGGAAAAAGTCCGATGGGAGCTTTTCATCTGATTTTCCGACCGTGTGTATGCCCCGACGGACTTAGAGAGCAGGTTCTCTATTTTTCAGTTGGAATTCCGATGGAGTTTTACCCGGTCAAAAGTCCGGCCGTGCGTACGCGCCATTAGACTGAGAAACACCGGTGGGTGTGCGAAAAGGGGGACGATGACCCCTCCTGCGGCTTCTAAAAGCGATCCAGTGGCTAATCTGCCGCTGGATCACTTAATCTGCTCTGATCACTTTTCTAAGAAAGAAAAAATTCCGGCTGAAGAAAAAAAATACTGGGGTATCTTTAGCCATAACCCCGGTAAACCACTTCAAAGCTGCAACATATATACAGTTGCAAAAAAAAAAAGTATGTGAACCCCTTGGAATGATATGGATTTCTGCACAAATTGGTCATGAAATGTGATCTGATCTTCATCTAATGCCGCGTACACACGAACATTATTCACGGCGGTTAAAAAACCGCCGTGAATAATGACATTAAAAACGAGGGAACGGCTTGTTCCCCACACACGGTCGTTTTTCACGTAATTTTTTCTCTTGTCGAGAAAAACGACCGTCTGTGGGCTCCGCGGCAGTGTTTCCCTATGGGAAAACTGCAGCGGAAAAAATGTGAGAAAAAACGACGAGAAAAATTAGAACATGTTCTAATTTTTCTCGTCGTTTTTAATGCCGTTTTTCTCGTCGAGAAAAACGACAAAATGCCCACAGACTATCGTTTTTCTCGTCAAATGGAAAAAAAATAGTTTTTCTCGACGAGAAAAACGGTAGTGTGTACACGGCATAAGTCACAACAATAGACAATCACAGTCTGCTTAAACTAATAACACACAAAGAATTAAATGTTACCATGTTTTTATTGAACACACCATGTAAACATTCACAGTGCAGGTGGAAAAAGTATGTGAACCGCTAGACTAATGAGATCTCCAAGAGCTTATTGGAGTGAGGCGTCAGCCAACTGGAGTCCAATCAATGAGATGAGATTGGAGGTGTTGGTTACAGCTGCCCTGCCCTATAAAAAACACACACCAGTTCTGGGTTTGCTTTTCACAAGAATCATTGCCTGATGTGAATGATGCCTCGCACAAAAGAGCTCTCAGAAGACCTACGATTAAGAATTGTTGACTTGCATGAAGCTGGAAAGGGTTATAAAAGTATCTCCAAAAGCCTTGCTGTTCATCAGTCCACGGTAAGACAAATTGTCTATAAATGAAGAAAGTTCAGCACTGCTGCTACTCTCCCTAGGAGTGGGCGTCCTGTAAAGATGACTGCAAGAGCACAGCGCAGACTGCTCAATGAGGTGAAGAAGAATCCTAGAGTGCCAGCTAAAGACTTACAAAAGTCTCTGGCATATGCTAACATCCCTGTTAGCGAATCTACGATACGTAAAACACTAAACAAGAATGGATTTCATGGGAGGATACCACAGAGGAAGCCACTGCTGTCCAAAAAAAAAACATTGCTGCACGATGGTCCAAAGCTTTATTGAACGATCAAATCACAGCAAACAACAGCAATGTTTCTGAGCCACGCAGGACCCTTCCATCAGCCTACTCAGTACAGGCTCTTCTCACAATACCCCGAGTACAGAGCTCCCTCCCAACAACCCCCCCCCCCCCCACCGCCACCCAGTACAGAGCTCTACATTTCCCCTTTCCCCAGTACAGAGCTCCCCACCATACCCTCACGTACAAAGCTCTTCATCTACCACCTACCCCCATAACAGAACTCTCCCCCATACCCTCCAGTACAAAACTCTTCTTCTACCTCCTACCCCCAATACAGAGCTCTCCCCAATATCATACCCTCACGTACAAAGATCTTCATCTACCACCTACCCCCATAACAGAGCTCTCCCCAATACAAAACTCTTCCTCTAACCCCAATACAGAGCTCTCCCCAATATCATACCCTCACGTACAAAGCTCTTCATCTACCACCTACCTCCATAACAGATCTCTCCCCCATACCCCCAATACAAAACTCTTCCTCTACCTCCTACCCCCAATACAGAGCTCTCCCCAATATCATACCCTCACGTACAAAGCTCTTCATCTTCCACCTACCCCCATAACAGATCTCTCCCCCATACCCCCAATACAAAACTCTTCCTCTACCTCCTACCCCCAATACAGAGCTCTCCCCAATATCATACCCTCACGTACAAAGCTCTTCATCTTCCACCTACCCCCATAACAGAACTCTCCCCCATACCCTCCAGTACAAAACTCTTCCTCTACCTCCTACCCCCAATACAGAGCTCTCCCCAATATCATACCCTCACGTACAAAGCTCTTCATCTACCAGCTACCCCCATAACAGAACTCTCCCCCATACCCTCCAGTACAAAACTCTTCCTCTACCTCCTACCCCCAATACAGAGCTCTCCCCAATATCATACCCTCACGTACAAAGCTCTTCATCTACCACCTACCCCCATAACAGAACTCTCCCCCATACCCTCCAGTACAAAACTCTTCCTCTACCTCCTACCCCCAATACAGAGCTCTCCCCAATATCATACCCTCACATACAAAGCTCTTCATCTACCACCTACCTCCATAACAGAGCTCTCCCCCATACCCCCAATACAAAGCTCTTAATCTAACCCCCCCTCCTCCAGTAAAGAGCTCTTCCCCAATCCCTGGCTCCTACTATCCCCTAGTATAGAGCCCCCTCCCTTTCCCCCAGCACAGAGGTACAAAGCCTTCCCCTAACCGCCTACTCAGTACAGAGCAAAGGATATCTCACCAGCACACCATACTAAATGGTCCAATGCTTTATTATACGATCACATCACAGCAAAGAATAGCATTGTTTCGGAGGTGATGCAGGACCCCTTCCTCAGGTATGTGACGCAATCACATCACTGTAAAGAACAGCGACGATTCAGGGGCTGCACAGGTCCCCTTTGTCAGGCATGTGATGTGGTCACGTGCCTGATGAAGGGGTCCTGCATGGCCCCGAAACATTGCGGTTCTTTGCTCTGATTTGATCATTCAATGAAGCGTTGGACCCTTTAACAGAGATTCATGGTGTGCTGGTGGCATATTCTTTGTTCTGAGTATTTCCGTTGTCCAGCCAGTGAATGCTATAGCATCAACTTACTTTACGGCCACTTGCAGGAATGTGTATGTTGGGAATATTGCTTTGGCCCTGCTCAGTACAGGCTCTCCTCCCAATACCCCCAGTACAGAGCTTCCTCCCCGACCCCCTCCACACCCAGTACAGAGCTCTTCATCCCCCCTTACCCCAGAATAGAGCTCTCCCCTCCCCCATACCCTCTAGTACAAAGCTCCTCATCTACCCACTACACCCAGTACAGAGCTCTCCCCCATACCCTCCAGTACAAAGCTCTTCATCTAACCCCTACCCCCAGTACAGAGCTCTCACCCCATACCCTCCAGTACAAAGCTCTTCATCTAACCCCTACCCCCAGTACAGAGCTCTCACCCTATACCCTCCAGTACAAAGCTCTTCATCTAACCCCTACCCCCAGTACAGAGCTCTCACCCCATACCCTCCAGTACAAAGCTCTTCATTTACCTCCCACTCCCAGTACAGAGCTCTCCTCCATGCCTCCCAGTACAAAGCTCTTCATCTACACCCTACCCCCAGTACAGAGCTCTCCTCCATACCTTCCAGTACAAAGCTCTTCATTTACCCCCTACCCCCAGTTAGGGTTGCCACATCATCCCTTTAATCCAGGACACATAATAATTACACTTATTCTGTGGCTGATTAAGATAGTAATTAAACTCACTTGGTGCCTTATCTGCATTAAATCAGCCTCAGAACCTGTGTAATTCATAGGTGTCCTGAATTAAAGGGATGATGTGGCAACCCTACCCCCAGTACAAAGCTCTCCCCCATACCCTCCAGTACAAAGCTTTTCATCCACCTCCTACCCCCAGTATAGAGCTCCCCCCCATACCCTCCATCACAAAGCTCTTCATCTACCTCCTACCCCCAGTACAGAGCTCTCCTCTATACCCTCCAGTACAAAGCTCTTCATCTACCTCCTACCCCCAGTACAGAGCTCTCCTCTATACCCTCCAGTACAAAGCTCTTCATGTACCTCCTACCCCCAATACAGAGCTCTCCCCAATATCATACCCTCACGTACAAAGCTCTTCATCTACCACCTACCCCCATAACAGAACTCTCCCCCATACCCTCCAGTACAAAACTCTTCCTCTACCTCCTACCCCCAATACAGAGCTCTCCCCAATATCATACCCTCACATACAAAGCTCTTCATCTACCACCTACCTCCATAACAGAGCTCTCCCCCATACCCCCAATACAAAGCTCTTAATCTAACCCCCCCTCCTCCAGTAAAGAGCTCTTCCCCAATCCCTGGCTCCTACTATCCCCTAGTATAGAGCCCCCTCCCTTTCCCCCAGCACAGAGGTACAAAGCCTTCCCCTAACCGCCTACTCAGTACAGAGCAAAGGATATCTCACCAGCACACCATACTAAATGGTCCAATGCTTTATTATACGATCACATCACAGCAAAGAATAGCATTGTTTCGGGGGTGATGCAGGACCCCTTCCTCAGGTATGTGACGCAATCACATCACTGTAAAGAACAGCGACGATTCAGGGGCTGCACAGGTCCCCTTTGTCAGGCATGTGATGTGGTCACGTGCCTGATGAAGGGGTCCTGCATGGCCCCGAAACATTGCGGTTCTTTGCTCTGATTTGATCATTCAATGAAGCGTTGGACCCTTTAACAGAGATTCATGGTGTGCTGGTGGCATATTCTTTGTTCTGAGTATTTCCGTTGTCCAGCCAGTGAATGCTATAGCATCAACTTACTTTACGGCCACTTGCAGGAATGTGTATGTTGGGAATATTGCTTTGGCCCTGCTCAGTACAGGCTCTCCTCCCAATACCCCCAGTACAGAGCTTCCTCCCCGACCCCCTCCACACCCAGTACAGAGCTCTTCATCCCCCCTTACCCCAGAATAGAGCTCTCCCCTCCCCCATACCCTCTAGTACAAAGCTCCTCATCTACCCACTACACCCAGTACAGAGCTCTCCCCCATACCCTCCAGTACAAAGCTCTTCATCTAACCCCTACCCCCAGTACAGAGCTCTCACCCCATACCCTCCAGTACAAAGCTCTTCATCTAACCCCTACCCCCAGTACAGAGCTCTCACCCTATACCCTCCAGTACAAAGCTCTTCATCTAACCCTACCCCCAGTACAGAGCTCTCACCCCATACCCTCCAGTACAAAGCTCTTCATTTACCTCCCACTCCCAGTACAGAGCTCTCCTCCATGCCTCCCAGTACAAAGCTCTTCATCTACACCCTACCCCCAGTACAGAGCTCTCCTCCATACCTTCCAGTACAAAGCTCTTCATTTACCCCCTACCCCAGTTAGGGTTGCCACATCATCCCTTTAATCCAGGACACATAATAATTACACTTATTCTGTGGCTGATTAAGATAGTAATTAAACTCACTTGGTGCCTTATCTGCATTAAATCAGCCTCAGAACCTGTGTAATTCATAGGTGTCCTGAATTAAAGGGATGATGTGGCAACCCTACCCCCAGTACAAAGCTCTCCCCCATACCCTCCAGTACAAAGCTTTTCATCCACCTCCTACCCCCAGTATAGAGCTCCCCCCCATACCCTCCATCACAAAGCTCTTCATCTACCTCCTACCCCCAGTACAGAGCTCTCCTCTATACCCTCCAGTACAAAGCTCTTCATCTACCTCCTACCCCCAGTACAGAGCTCTCCTCTATACCCTCCAGTACAAAGCTCTTCATGTACCTCCTACCCCCCAGTACAGAGCTCTCCCCCATACCTTCCAGTACAAAGCTCTACATCTACCCCCAATACAGAGCTCTCCTTCATACCCTCAGTAAAAAGCTCTTCATCCACCCCCTACCCCCAGTAAAGAGCTTTACCCTATACCTTCCAGTACAAAGCTCTTCATTTACCCCCCCTGCCCCCAGTACAGAGCCTCCATACCTTCCAGTACAAAGCTATTCATCTACCCCCAGTACAGAGTAAAGACGAAGAGCTGTGTACTTGAAAGTATAGGGGAGACCCTATACCTTCCAGTACACAGCTCTTCGTCTACCCCCCTACCCCAGTACAGAGCTCTCCCCCATACCTTCCAGTAAACAGCTATTCATCTACCCAATACACCCAGTACTAAGCTCTCTCCCATACTTTCCAGCACAAAGATCTTCATCTACCCCCAGTACACAGCTCTCCCACATTATTTACCCTCCACAGTACAGAGTCCCCCCTTTCCCTTTAGGCTCCATTCACCTCTAAGCATTATGTGAACATAAGCAAAAGCGAGCATTTTAGCACACGTCCACAGAACGCTTGAAAACATGCTTCTGGTGCCATTAATGGCACCCCAAACACAGCCAGCAGATGGCAAAAATGCTCGACAAACGATTCACAAACAAGCCAAAACGCATAGTAAAAAAAGAAAACATCTACGCTAAAAAAGGTGCAGGAGCGTCTTCGGCCCATTTGTTGCATGTAGGGGGTGGGGTTTGTATATGATTATAAATATCTAGACTGTAAGCTCTAACGAGCCGGGCCCTCTGATCCCTCCTGTTTTGAATTGTATTGTAACTGTACTGTTTGCCCCCATGTTGTAAAGCACTGCGCAAACTGTTGCCTCTACATAAACCCTGTATAATAATATAATAATTTAGCAGGGTGCTAAATTTTGGGGAAGTGTTTGGGTGGTAGTTATGCCCAAACACCCTAATTGATAGAGTTCTTGAAACCATTTTTGTCCACAGGTGGAGCATTGGTGTACAGTTCCCTGTGGCCTGCAGGTGGCGCTGCCATAGTAGGCTAGGGTTGAACCGCTGATACAGTGCTGTGCCTTGTGTGTCCGCTCTCAGCAGCCATACGGTGGGTGTGGTAGGCCTGCTGTGCATGCTGGGAGAGGATATAAGAGGGGCAGACGCTGCCTGTTGGGGGTTCGTTCGTTGTCGGGGGTCCTACCCCAGGGTTCTTGTTCCTGTCCGCCCTGGGCACCTTTAGCCCAGGGGCGGGTCTGCGGTTCGTTGTCAAGGGTCCCAGGCACCTTTAGCCCTGGCACTGCGCCAAAGGTCTGGGCCCAGCACCTTCGGCTGGAGCCCATCGGGGATCGAGGAATCCCAGGGTGCCGCCTTGCAAGGGGACCCGTATCCTAGATGAGGGGTCCTAGGGGAGGAACCGTTCCGAAGGACTGGTGCGGAAGTCACAGTGAAGGAAGGGTCCCGGTAACTCCCTGGAGGGATGTCTTCTCCTTGAACGGAGACCAAGTTCACCAGGTCTGTGGCGGAGACCAAGTCCCCGGGTCTGTGGCGGAGACCAAGGGTAAAGTTCGAGCACCATATCGGCTGCTAGTCCCAAGCTAGGGAGACTATCCGAATGGGCTGAGTCTGCTTGAGAATCGGACCAGTGAATTGTGTTACGTTTGTGCCTGGACCTCATCCACATCCTAAGCTGTCCTGTTCTCCCTCCAACCTATTCTGTCAGAGACTGTGTTTTATAGGAAATAAATCTCTACGTTGGAGTGCAGCTGGTGTGGACATTCAAGTTACTGTGGGGATACAAGGACTTACCTTTATTGAAAATAGAGGTGAGACACATTCTCTGGTTGTCTAACTGTGGAAGACCCATCAACAACACCGCTCAACCTCTTCACACAGGAGGGTACGGGCTTGTGGTGCGGTGTTCCTCTCTCTTCCTGCGAGGAGCCAAAGTTAAAGCGGAGTTCCACCCAAAAGTGGAACTTCCGCTCATTGGATTCCTCCCCCCCTCCAGTGCCACAATTGGCACCTTTCGGGGGGCGGGAGGGGGGACGGGATACCTGTCGAAGACAGGTATCCTTTTCCACTTCCTGGAGTCCGGCCGCAGCCGTGACGTCACTGCGGGGCTCCCTCCTCCTCCTCCCCTGGCCGCCGGGCTAATAGGCAATGAAGAAAAAATGAAGGAATCTGGACAGACGCACTCCAATCCAACGTGGCTTTTATTTGAAAAATAAAAGAAAGCAGGCACTACATGTCACAGCAACTGTGCTGTGACATGTAGTGCCTGCTTTATTTTATTTTATTTTTCCAATAAAAGCCACATTGGATTGGAGTGCGGCTGTCCAGATTCCTTAATTTTTTTTCTTCATTGCCTTGTGCATTGCCAGCACCCTTGGTTCCTGGAGAGGTCTTTGTTGTTGGGGTGAGTCTATTTGCAGCGGCAATCTCTGTTTTGTATATATGCCGGGCTAATAGGAGAGAGGAGCGGGCCTCGCGCATGCGCAGTAGGGTTCCCGGCGTGAAGCCGAAAGGCTACACTGCCGAGTTCCCTTACCCGCAATGGTGACGGAAGCACCCGACAGCTGATGGGAAACATCAGCTGCGGTGCCGACATCGAGGGACACCAGGACAGGTAAGTCTCCGTTTATTAAAAGCCAGCAGCTGCAGTATGTGTAGCTGCTGGCTTTTAATTTTTTTTTTTTCCCCGCTACAATAATATACAGGATTTATATAGCACCAACGCTTTACAATATAAAGGGGGACAGAACAATTACAATACAGTTCAATTCTGAAGGAAAAGGAGGGTGCTGCTCATGGAGCCTACAATCTACTTGAGGATATTTAACTGCATAAGAAGTTTTTTTTAAGACGCGACTAACCCTTTAAGGCTGGGTTCACACTGATGCGATACAGGAATCACAGAGATTCCTTTGCGTGTTCCCGCACCGCATCAGAATCGCAGGCGGTTCACACTGTGCTCTGCGAACCGCTGCGGGTGTCAATATAAAGTTAATGACACCCCCAAATTGTTTCGCAGAACGCATTGTGAACTGTGGCATCGGATTGCATGGGTCTGAACACCCATGCGATTCATTCCAGTGTGGACAAAAAAAAAGGGTTCTGCACAGGGGCGGACTGACAACACTCAGGGCCCCCAGACCAAATAAAGCAAGGGCCCCCTGTCAGCCCCCACCCCTGACCCTGCCCATGGCCCGCCCCTGACCTCGCCCCTACATTTTGCACAAAGTACGACTTCTGCCTTTTTTTTTTAATGGGACCTCAAGAGGGTCTCTCTCTAACAGTGTTTATTAGAGAGTCTCTGTTAGAGAGAGAGACCCCCCTCCAGAACCTATTAGAGCAGTGGTTCTCAACCTGGGGGTCGGGACCCCCTGGGGGGGTCGAATGACAATTTGCCAGGGGTCACCGATTCCTGGGCTGTTCCTGAAGCCCGCACTGCTCTCCCAGCCTTTCCGCGGCCGCCCATCAGGGCTGTCCCTGGAGCCCGCGGCCGCCCACTCAGCCTCTTCACAGCCGTCCATTCAGTTCACGGCATGGCTGGGGGGCAGAGACTAGAGGTCAGCTGACTGGTGAGGAATGTGAAGTGGGAGGGGTTGAAGGAGACCCTATCTCCTGATTTCGGCATAGGTGTCACTGGTACGAGACACCACAAAGTCGGAGACACAGTGAGTAACACTACCTGTGATTATAGTTGCTATTAAAAGTCCCCACTGCTGATCAGAACTCCCCGCCGCCAGCACTGCCACTCATCCCAACTCACCGCCGCCAGCACTGCCACTCATCCCAACTCCCCGCCGCCAGCACTGCCACTCATCCCAACTCCCCGCCGCCAGCACTGCCACTCATCCCAAACCCCCCACCAGCACTGCCACTAATACCCCCCACCAGCACTGCCACTGATCCCACCCCCCACCAGCACTGCCACTCATCCCAACTCCCCGCCAGCACTGCCACTCATCCCAACTCCCCGCCAGCACTGCCACTGATCCCACCCCCCACCAGCACTGCCACTGAACCCCCCCCACCAGCACTGCCACTGATCCCACCCACCCCCCCAGCACTGCCACTGATCCCACCCCCCACCAGCACTGCCACTGATCCCAACTCCTTGCCAGCACTGCCACTGTTCCCCCCCACCAGCACTGCCACTGATCCCCCCCACCAGCACTGACACTCATCCCAACTCCCCGCCAGCACTGCCACTCATCCCAACTCCCCGCCAGCACTGCCACTGATCCCACCCCCCACCAGCACTGCCACTGAACCCCCCCCCCACCAGCACTGCCACTGATCCCACCCACCCCCCAGCACTGCCACTGATCCCACCCCCCACCAGCACTGCCACTGATCCCAACTCCTTGCCAGCACTGCCACTGATCCCCCCCCCCCACCATCACTGCCACTCATCCCAACTCCCCGCCAGCACTGCCTCTGATCCCCCCCCACCAGCACTGCCACTGATCCCACACCCCACCAGCACTGCCTCTGATCCCCCCACTAGCACTGCCACTGATCCCACCCCCCACCAGCACTGCCACTGACCCCACCCCCACTAGCACTGCCACTGACCCCACCCCCCACCAGCACTGCCACTGATCCCAACTCCCCGCCAGCACTGCCACTCATCCCAACTCCCCGCCAGCACTGCCACTGATCCCACCCCCCACCAGCACCGCCACTGATCCCAGCACTGCCACTCATCCTCCCCACCAGCACTGCCACTGATTCCCCCCACCAGCACTGCCACTGATCCCCCCCCACTAGCACTGCCACTGATCCCAATTCCCCACCAGCACTGCCACTCATCCCAGCTCCCCACCAGCACTGCCACTGATCCCACCCCCCCACCAGCACTGCCACTGATCCCACCCCCCACCAGCAACAAAGAAAAAGGGAGATAAAGAATAAGAGAAAGAACAAGAAAGACAGCTAGTGAGAGGGATGGGGAAAAAAACAGAAATTAGGATAGAGAGATAAAAGGGAAAGAAAGGAGAACAAAGTGAAAGAGTGTACCATAAGGGGTTTTAATACTGTACGAGTGGAAGGGACTTGGGGAGCGCTAAATATCCGTGGGTTAGGGGCGCAAATTACTTGTCTTGCCTTGGGTGCTGACAACCCTCGCTATGAAAATAATTTTACTGTTGGGGGTCCCTACAACTTGGGAAATTTTATCAAGGGGTCACTGCACTACAAAGGATGAGAACCACTGCATTAGAGAGTATAATGGGACCTGGAGGGGGGCCTTTTTTCTAACAGAGTGTACAGTGAACACCTTCATTCACTCTGGTCCTCACAGGACCCCCTCCTTGTGCCATGACTCTCACCCCTGCCCCAACCTCTCACAAAGTAGAAATAAAATTGCCATTGTGTGGAGCTTCTCCTACCTTAACTATGGGTACTGTAGCTATAGCTGGTGCCCGCGTCCTCTGTGGCTGCCTGGCTTCCACCTCCTCTGTGGCTGGCTCCTGTGGGTAGCTGGCTGGCTCCCTGGTGTGGGTGGGTCACCGTGGGTGGCTGACGGGCTGGCACCCTGGCCCTGCTGTGGGTAGGTGGCTGGCTGGCACCCTGGCCCTGCTGTAGGTCGGTCACTGTGGGTAGGTGGCTGGCTGGCACCCTGGCCCTGCTGTAGGGCGGTCACTGTGGGTAGGTGGCTGGCTGGCACCCTGGCCCTGCTGTAGGTGGGTCACTGTGGGTGGCTGGCTGGCACCCTGGCCCTGCTGTGGGTGGGTCACCGTGGGTGGTTGGCTGGCACCCTGGTCTTGCTGTGGGTGAGTCACCATGGGTGGTTGGCTGGCACCCTGGTCCTGCTGTGGGTGGGTGGCTGGCTGGTGTGTCCTCTCCTCTTCTATCATTTTGGGCACTGTTTGACGAGGTGAGGGAGGGACTTGGAGGGAAGCAGTGTCCTTTGCCCTATCTGGGACGGTAGAACTAGAAGGTTTGCAGCAGGCCCTGTGCACGGAGACGCGCGGCGCAACACATATTGACGCTGCATGCGTGTGCGGGGTCCTCTCTGTGTCCGTTTGAGAGTCTATGTTAGAAAAAGCCCTCATCAGTGCCCATCTATCCCGCCTCTCCAGTTCCCATCAGCACAGCCTCATCAGTGCCCATCAATGCACCCCTCCCCAGTGCCCATCAGTGCAGCCTGATCAATGCCCTACAATGCAGCCTCACCAGTTCCCATCAATGCAGCCTCACCAGTTCCTATCAATGCAGCCTCACCAGTGCCTCTCAATGCAGCCTGACCAATGCCCATCAGCGCAGCCTCACCAGTGCCCATTAATGCAGCTTCACCAGTGCCCATGAATGCAGCTTCACCAGTGCCCATGAATGCAGCCTGATCAGTGCCCATCAATGCAGCCTCACCAGTGCCCATCAATGCAGCCTCACCAGTGCCCATTAATGCAGCCTCACCAGTGCCCCTCAATGCCGCCTCACCAGTGCCCCTCAATGCAGCCTCACCAGTGCCCCTCAATGCAGCCTCACCAGTGCCCCTCAATGCAGCCTCATCAGTGCCCCTCAAGCAGCTTTACCAGTGTGCCCCTCAATGCAGCCTTGCCAGAGTGCCCCACCATGCAGCCTCACCAGAGTGCCCCCTCCATGCAGCCTCACCAGAGTGCCCCCTCCATGCAGCCTGATCAGTGCATGGGGGTTAGAGAGGAGAGCTGCTGGATCAGAGAGTGGGTAACTCCCGCTGTGACACCTGCCGACCACTGTCATCGGATGTCCTGCCTGTAGGGTTGCCACCTTATCTTCAAGCAAAACCCGAACACTTTTGCGGCACAGGGCAACTTTTTTTTTTTTTGCAGTAAACACTATAGGATTATAAAAGACCTTGGACACATTTTTGTGCCCCAAGGAGAGTAGTAATGTAGCGCACAGAGTGCGCCAGTGGCTGTGGCCAAATTGCTCTTGCTGACATCATCACCCCACCCTTCAGTGATGCCAAACCTGCCCCCAAACAGCCGCCCGCAGCGGCAACAGATTTGTGTATGACTATCTTGGTTACTTGGGGAGCCACAGCCTGGTCTGAATAATGTGTCCGGGGTTTAAGGTGGACTGAAACCTGGACACATGATTCAAAACCCGAACTGTCCGGGTGAATCCTGGACAGGTGGCAACCCTACCTGCCTCCTTTGTTAGACATCACACCTTTCTTCATTGGACCAGTGAGACATCAAAAGAGCCGGTGCAGGAGGCGGGACATCGGATAACAGCTGCAAGCCTGAGATCCACACTCTATGTGATTCTGGCAGCGCCCCGCCCTCCCCCCTTACCCTCCGAGGCAGCGCTGGGGCCTGTGCGGGCCTGAAAGATGATCGCTGGGGGGCAGAATACTTGTCCCCGAACCGGCCCTGAAGGTTACAGCAGGTGGCGCTGGCAGGCCCCCTTCAGCGCCCGGACCCTCGGACTAGTCAGTCCGTCCCTGGTCCTGCACCATTTTGGTGCAAATGAGATGCGATTTCAGCTATACAAACTGTATGGCTGAATTCGAACAGACATTGCATGTGATGTGCACAGGGATGCGGCATGAGTCGCCTCATGCGATAACTGCAATCTGTGACACTATTTGTGATTGTGACTCAGGGAAATTCCCCTGCACTTCCTGTTTCCTGTCCTGTACAGGAAGTGAGAGTCACCAACAGGAAGTGAGAGCATATTGTTCCAATGTTAGGGAAATCTCCTCTTAGATGGTTGCCATGGGAACAAGTGTACCCCATTGGAAGATTTCCCCTCTATTCCTGTTCTGGTGATAACTTATATTTTTTGTTTTTCCCCCTCATTCTGACATCAGTGATCAGGGCATTGTACAGTGATTCTCCCCAGTGGGGACACAGACAGCAATTAAAACGTGACAGGGTTTCTCTCCACTCCACCCAACACAAAACAAAAAAAGTTTTTAAGAGGAAAAAAAGTAGGGAAACTATTGATTTTATTAATTCCTCCTGTTGCCTGGATACCAGCCCATCTGGGTATATAATGTCTGTTTTCCACTAAAACTCCCAGTTTGATAACAAAATACGTCATATAATTTTTTGTTCACTGTTCGATCTCACACATAAAATTGTTAAATCGTTTAATGGCTTTGCCAGCAGTTGCCCTTTTCCAACATGGCGCCCATCTTCCGCATTTCCCCGCAGTCAAAAGCGTCAGCCAATCAGGGGGCGACAACTATCCTCTATCCGCGCGAGACGTGGCCGTACTTTTAACCAATGGCGGCGCGGGACGTGTTACTGGCACGGACCTCCGACCAATCGCTGTGCGCAGCGTGGAAGCCGTGCGGCGGGTCCGGCCAATAGGCGGCGAGCGGGGGGCGGGCGAGGTTGCTAGGTGACGCGGCGGTGCCGGTGTGGTGAGGAGAAGAAGCGGCTGTGCGGGGCTGAGAGGAGAAGAAGAAGAAGAAGAGATAGAAGGATGAGGACAGCCGGAGCCTTCACCGTCACCGGGCTCCTCCTCACGCTACTGAGCCAGCCGGGACACCCGCTCCGACCCGGGGAGTGCGAGGGTGAGTGACCGGGAGAGAGGGGGAGGGGCAGGTATAGGGGGAGAAGAAAGAACGATATGAAGTATGGGGGGAGAGGAGAGAATGTAAAATTGGGTTTAGGAAAGGTATGCAGGGGGGGGGGATATGGAAATATGTGCACAGAAGAGGGATAGTGGGGGGTATTTTGTGGTATATCAGGGAGGGGTAACATTGAGGTGGGGGGGGGGGTGAAGAAGGGGGGAGCATTGAGGTAGGGGGGTATGTTGTGGTATATGGGGGGGGTATGTGAAGGAGGGGGGGATATTGAGGTAGGGGGGTATGTTGTGGTATATGGGGGGGGTATGTGAAGGAGGGGGGGATATTGAGGTAGGGGGGGTATGTTGTGGTATATGGGGGGGGTATGTGAAGGAGGGGGGGATATTGAGGTAGGGGGGTATGTTGTGGTATATGGGGGGGGTATGTGAAGGAGGGGGGGAGCATTGAGGTAGGGGGGTATGTTGTGGTATATGGGGGGGGTATGTGAAGGAGGGGGGGATATTGAGGTAGGGGGGGTATGTTGTGGTATATGGGGGGGGGTATGTGAAGGAGGGGGGGGATATTGAGGTAGGGGGGTATGTTGTGGTATATGGGGGGGGGGGTATGTGAAGGAGGGGGGGATATTGAGGTGGGGGGAGTATGTTGTGGTATATGGGGGGGGGTATGTGAAGGAGGGGGGGATATTGAGGTAGGGGGGTATGTTGTGGTATATGGGGGGGGGGTATGTGAAGGAGGGGGGGATATTGAGGTGGGGGGAGTATGTTGTGGTATATTGGGGGGTGGGGTGAAGAAGGGGGGTATGTTGTGGGGTATGGTCATGGTATATCTGGGGGGGGGATATTGAGGTGGGGGGGTGAAGAAGGGGGGAACATTGAGGTAGGGTGGTATGTTGTGGTATATTGGAGGGAAGGGGGTATATTGGGGTGGAGGTGGATATGGTATATCAGGGTGGGGGGGGGAATATTGAAGTTGGGGGGGACTTGTGAAGGAGGGGGGTATGGCCATGGTATATTGGGGCGGGGGGGATATGTGAAGAAGGGGGGAACATTGAGGTGGGGGGGGAGAATATGTTGTGATATATCATGGTGGGGGAAGGTATCGGGGGGGGGGGGGTTTATGTGAATCCAGGGGATATATTGGGGTGGAAGGGGAGACATATCGGGGGAGGGGATATGACGGTGACATAGGGGGTCGGTGGCTCTGTGTCATATTTGGGGGTGATCTCTCGGTGCCGGTGATGTCAGGTTGGGGTCCCGGCTCTGGTATGTTCTGGGGGGGGGTGTATGGTCATGGTATATCAGGAGGAGGGGAGAGTATGTGAAGGAGGGGTGTATATGGGGGGGAGGAGTATTGGGGTGGTGGGTATATGGTCATGGTAAATCAGGGTGGGGGAGAATGTGGTGGTGGGGGAGGGTATATGGTCTTCATATATCCGGGGGGGTGGTGTCTATGTGAAGGAGGGGGGGGGTTATATCGGGGTTAGGGGGTATATTGAGCTGGGGGGAGGGGGTATATTGGGGTGGAAGTGGAGATATGTCAGGGTAGGGGGAGGGGATATGACCGTGACATATTTTGGGGGTGACCTCTCAGTGCGGGTGATGTCAGGTTGGGGTCCCGGCTCCGGTATCTTCTGGGGGGGGAGGGGGTGATGCTGCTTCCCATTGGCTTCAGCATTTAGGACCCGATCGCAGCACACATTCACTGACAATGATTGGTCTGGAATGCAGTTAATGGTGAGTCACTACATTGGCCCGGTTGTGTTGGGGCCCCCCAGTGAGCGTCTGACCCCCGGGGACCCGCATGGTGAGAAGTGCCTATCCCCCTCACTGCTGCTATACTAACATGACAGCCAGGCATTGGGCATTTTAGGAAGATCTGAATTAGCACCCCCCCTCACACCTTTCTGTATGATTTTCCAGGATTGTTACCTGGCAGTACATGGCACCTTTCTATACACAGCCCCCTCCAGTGTAGTGTCCCCGCAATGCCTGGAGCCTGACCTTCACCCCCCACGGAGCCTGGAGCCTGATTCTCTGCCCCCCCTCACCACCCATTTACCCCTACAGTGCCTGGAGCCTGACCTCCCACCCCCCCACTTTACTCCCACAGTTTCTGGAGCCTGACCCCCCCCCCCCCACTTCACCCCCCACAGTGCCTGGAGCCTAATTCTCCGCCCCCCCTCCCCTCACCACCCATTTACCCCCTACAGTGCCTGGAGCCCCCCCCCCCACAGTTTCTGGAGCCTGACCCCCCATCCCACTTTTCACCCACAGTTTCTGGAGCCTGACCCCCCCCCTCTTTTCACCCACAGTTTCTGGAGCCCTCCCACTTTTAACCCCTGGAGCCTGATTCTCTGCCCCCCCCTCCTTACCCCCCATTTACCCCTACAGTGCCTGGAGCCTGACCTCCCCCCCACTTTTCACCCACAGTTTCTGGAGCCTGACCCCCCCCTCCCACTTTTAACCCCCGCAATGCCTGGAGCCTGATTCTCCGCCCCCCCTCCTTACCCCCCATTTACCCCTACAGTGCCTGGAGCCTGACCTCCCCCCGCCCCCCCCCCCCCCCCCACAGTTTCTAGAGCCTGACCCCCCCCCCCACTTTTCACCCACAGTTTCTGGAGCCTGACCCCCCCCCCCCCCCTTTCACCCCCGCAATGCCTGGAGCTTAAAGTGGAAGTAAACCCTCCTATCATTTTCAGGCAAGGAAGCTGCCATCTTCGCCTCTGTTTAATTTTCAACTGCCATGATGCTGCACATGTGATCAGTTATGACACCAGCCATTGGATGGTTTGACAGTTTGGTTGAGAGCACAACCAATGTGACAGTTGGCATTCCTGGCATGCCGGGAATGTAACTGCTTTTTGAAACTGTTAAATCGATGGGTTTACTTCCGCTTTAACATACCACCATAGTATTGGTATGTGCCACTATTGTGGTGTGGGGGGGAGGGGTATACTTATGCAAATCTACTTACAGATTTGTGAGTGTTCTGGGCGGAGCTGATCATACAGATTAGGTAACCAGTCCTTCTACTTTTGTATATTACTCACCTCAGTCCTGACTAACAAAGGATCCAAGTGTGCAACTTCCAGGACTGTCCTCCTCTATATGGGGAGTCCTTGTCATAACGTCTGATAATCCAAGGCTTGTTCTGGGTCACCTCCTGGGGGGGGGTGGGAGATTTATTAAACATGGAGAGTAGAGATCTGCATAGAAACCAATCGCCTTCCAGGTTTTATTGTCACAGCTTAATTGAACAAGCTGAAGTTAGAAGCTGATTGGCTCCCGTGCTGAGCTGCGCCAGATTCTGAGTGCCCCAGTTTTAGTAAATCTCCCCCTCCATGCAGTGAAATGAGGTCACTTGCACCCCCCAGAAACAATTTGTCAGCTTCCATATAGATGGAGGTAACACATTTCTAGGGAGCAGATCCCCATACCTCACCCCCGCTTTTTTTTTTTTTTTTTGCGCTTGAACAACAATTTGTGGTGAGAACGGTGGCAGGGGGGGCCACCAGAGCATAAAAATTAAACAAACAATAAAACGATGATCGGAGGGGGAGGGTTGCAGTGAGGAGAAGTTTGTGTTGGGAGCGGAGCTCTGCTTTAAGAACATGTAATGGGATTGTGTGAGACCTGGCTGTCCTTATAGGTGACCCCCGCAATGTATATTATGGTCACCGTGTCCCCATCTAACCTCAGCGCCTTTTTTTTCCTTTTGCAGTCTGTGTCTCATTCTTGAACCGCTTCTACCAATCCCTGAAGGAGAAGAATGTGGACTTCACACCGCCCTCCGTGGAGAAGGAGCTCCTGAAGACCTGCAATGAGGCTAAAGGCAAAGAGAACCGATTTGTATGTATTCCGACCTGACCGATGGGTGGTATGGTGACTGATCTGACGGTGACTCTTGGGGGGGGGCAATCGGCGGGTCCAGCGGATTCCACCATGTCCGCCAGGACCTGCCGAACGCTCGGGACAGGAGCAGAAAAACAGTCTGCCTACATAAACGAGGCAGACTGTCTTTTTGTCAGTAAGGAAGACAGGAACACAGATCTCTGCCTTCCCATAGTACAAGCAAAGTTTGTTGGCCGGGGAGCACCGATTTTTTTTTTTTTTTTTTTTTTTTTTTTTTTTTTTTTTTTTTTTTTTTTTCCCAAAGCCGGGCACCCCTTCCTTAGACTCCCATGTTAAACGTCAGTCTAGTCACACAGCGCCGGATATCAGGTAGGGAGATTGGGCACAGGGAGGCATGCAGATGGACACCCTAGGCTTATACTCGAGTCAATACATTTTCCCTGTTTTTTTTTGTGGTAAAATGGTGTGCCTCTGCTGATATTTGGGTCGGCTTATACTCGAATATATACGGTATATCTCCTGATCCTTTAAAGCATGATGCCTGTGCTGTGTCATTTACCCCTCCACTATGTTCTAAAAAAACCTGGAATAACACAATAAAATTATTTTAAAAAAGTTCCCGTGTGCCCTGTCTTCTCTCCCCTTGTCAGCTCAGGAGTCTGCATTATGACATTCAGTAGTCCCAAAAATAGGAGACATGCTGCACATTTATATAATCTTTTTACGAAACGGTTTACATGTTTTTACAACGACTTTTAACTAGGGCTTATTTTCGGGGTAGGGCTTATTATGCAGCCATCCCTGAAAATATTGCTAGGTCTTATTTTCAGGGAAACGGGGTATGTGTACATTTTCCCACAACTGCGCAATTGTCCATTAAAGTAACGCAGTGCTGTATCTTTAAAAAAAATGGCCTGGTCATGAAGGGGGGTAAATCTTCCAGAGGTCAAGTAGTTAACAAACGGAAAGAGCAAATAGGACATTGGTTTTTTTAATCAGTTTTTTTTTTTTTTTTTTTCCCTTTTGTTCAGTGTTATTATATTGGGGGCACAGTTGACGCTGCTACAAAGATCACCAATGAGGTTTCCAGGCCGCTGAGCAACCACATTCCTCCAGAGAAGATCTGTGAGAAGCTGAAGAAGCAAGACGGACAGATCTGTGAGCTGAAATACGGTAAGTGGAAGCTGTATTACTGGTGAGGGCAGGCTTGTCGCTTCACTACTGACATGACCTATGTATGCGTTTGTTCCTGGGTGCAAGCATGAGGGGACGGGGGCTCTTTACCCACTTGCCGACCGTATAACTTACATATACGGCGGCAAAGTGAGCAATTTTGTTGATAAACATGGCTGCTTTTTTGACGGCTCCAATTGCTGGGACTTCCTTTACGCTTCAGCTGTCAACAGGGGAACCCCACTGACGGCTGAATGAGTCATTGATTAAGGACGTGGCAGCCCCGCTCCTTAAAGAGGAAGTAAACCCTTTGTTTTGTTTTTTGAAAAGAAAAAAAAACATGTAAGAGAGGCTTAATGAGCTAGTATGCATAGCATACTAGCTCGTTCTGAATGACTTACCTGAGATCGAAGCACTCCTCGTTCCCCTCCGCCACCATGTTGCCTACAAGTCCTTTCCGTGTATCGGCCTTGTGACTGGCCGGAGCGGCGATGACGTCACTCCCGCACATGCGCGAGGGACCGGCATTATACCATTGATAAAACCGGCACGCTCAGTGCGCCTGCGCCGTTGTCTATGACGCAGTCCTTTCTGCTAATATCTCCTGTAGGTTAAGGAGATCTTTCTTGCACCTGCAGGTAAGCCTTAATCTAGGCTTGCCTGTAGGTGAAAGTGGTCAGAGAGGGTTTGCTACCACTTTAATGCTGGTGGGGTGTTTTTTGTTTGTTTGTTTGTTTTTGTTTTTTACTTTTCAGCCGTCAGTGGGTGAATCCTGCTGACGGCTGAAAGAACTGATTCCGAAAGTATCGCTTTCAGGTATTTGAGCGTTTGCACAAGTACTGATTCAATAACTCATACGAATGCTTTTTTTTTTTTTTTTTTTTTGAAGATATTTTTATTAGGTTTAAGGCAAACCAACAAACATACAAAAAAACAACAATACCACCAGACAATATGGTCATAAACATTAGGCAATACACTCAAACATAGAAAAATAAACTGACATCCGTGCAAAATTTAAAGTAGGCACAATGGTAAAAGGCTCAGGTATAATACCGGGAATATAGCAAAAGTGGAGGTCCAGACATTGAAGATCCCTGAGGCACGGCCCATCAATGGTCAAGCAAGAGTAGTACAATCAGTGCTGGGAGAGGGTTAGCGGACTAGCCAACCATCTACCACAAATTTTGTGGAAGGTTTTGTTCCGTTTCCAGAGTTCAAAAGTAAGTTTATACAGTGGGATAGCGTCATTAATCAGTTTTAACCAGAGGGATTTTAGAGAGGTCTGTGCGCCCTTCCAGGACAGTAAAATGGCTTTTTTAACATAGAAGAAGAGTATACGGAGCAGTCTCCTGGCATGTGATGATAGGTGTATTCCGCCAAAAATGCAGTTCTTTGGGTGGATTATGTTTGGGAGGCCTAGCGCCGATGAGATGAAAGCACTCGCTTCTTCCCAGAAGTCCCGGACTACCGGGCATGACCAGAAGCAGTGTAAGAAATCCGGCCTCTTGGCCGCAGCCGAGGAAACAGGCAGCCGAGGGCAGAAGACCCATCTTGTGTAACTTAGCCGGTGTGGAGGTGGGTTTGATGAAAAATTTTGACCTGTATGATGCGGTCCCGGGAAGCAACAACAGAGGTTTTATAAGTATCACTAAATTCTGACCAGTCCTCGTCTACCAGGGAGATGTCCAGAGAGGTCCATTTTACCTGAGCTTTGTGAAACCTGGGTTAAAGTCAGTCATTAGGGCTGCATAATAGGTGGGGTCTGGCTGTCTGAGCAGTTTTTTTTTTTTTCCCAACGGGGGCAGGTCAGTGGGATCATCCAGGGAGCCAAACTGGGCACGAATAGCGTGCCTGAGCTGGTAGTAATAAAATAGGTAAGATCTTGGTAGATCGAAATCTAAACGTAGCTGAGAAGATTTTAAAGCCCTGAGCGTTGTAGAGTTGGCATAAATATTTAACCCCCTGGAGTACCAGCGATTGGGATCAGGAAGGGAGTATAGTTCCTGCAGATTAGGGTTAAACCACAGGGGTTTTTTGGGAGATTTCATCCAGGTGTGCCTGGATACTTTTGTGACAATATACCGGAAAGAGGAAAGGGAAGTGGCAAGTAGGGAGGTTCCGGGGCGATCGGGGACCCGGCCTCTGTAGATAATATTATGTAGGGTTTCCAGGGAAGATGCCATGGCTCCTTCCGTGGAGGTACAGGCATTGGCCGGAACCGGACACAGCCAATCGTGGATGTGCACCAACTGGGATGCCAAATAATATAGAAAGAAGTTGGGAAATGCCAGGCCTGCCAAGTGCGCTGGCAACCGTAGTGTTTCAAGTGCTACCTTGGGGGAGCCACCCTTCCAGAGGAAAGTAGTACATAGAGGACTTTGGCCCCCCCCATAAGATCCAGAGGCAGATCCATCCACTGCTTGGTCTGCTCCTGAAGGCGGACCAATAGAGGATCTAAGTTATTGGCGACATATGAAGATAAAGGGGGTTTGCACCAGAACCCCAAGGTACCTAAAGGAGGATACCACTTGAAGCTTGGAATCCGGGTGAATCAGGGTAGGCTCAGCCACGTCTAGGAGGAAAAGACTATGAAATTACATGGGATATATCCCCAAATTTTGGAACTATGCTGGAGATGTAAGGAGGTTGGAGGGAACCATACTGCATATTTTCTGGGAATGTGAGAAAATCAAAGAGTTTTGGAGAATGGTAGAGGAAACAATTGAATCAGTAGTGGGAATGCGGCTTGGAGATAATCCGGCGGCATTCCTATTGTTTGATATCCCCATTTCAGTGGAAAAATATAAAAATTCCCTACTGAGACACTTATTGGTAGCAGCGAGGGCGTGTATTACTGTCCTGTGGAAAAGTGAAAATGCCCCATCAAGAACGCAATGGTTTGCGAGAATTGCAGAAATGGAGAATCTCACTCTGTCAATGAAAGATCAAGATGGGAGGTATCGTAAGACTTGGACACACCCTACATGATGTATAGGGAAATGATAAATGTAGATGGGTGATGGAGAGCGGCGGACGGCGACGGGGGGAGGGGATTGGGGTATGGCCAAGGGCTAAGGATTATTCCCCCCCCCCCCCCCCCTTTTTTTTTTTTTTTTTTTTTTTTTTTCCCTGGGTAGGGTGGGGCGGGAAAAAAGGATGGGAAAAGAGGAGTCTATAAGAAGTTAAGTTGTAATAGAATGCATACAATTAATGAAATGTAATATAATTGTGTAATTAAGAATATGTATGCTCATTTGAAACATTGTTGAGAAACTTAAGAAAAATAAAGAATTTATAAAAAAAAAAAGTAGGAAAAGACTAGACTTATCCCAATTCACCCGGAAGCCAGAATCGTCTCCAAAGGTATTAATCTCCACCAACAGGGCCTGAAGTGAGTCATTAGTATCGGGCAGATACACCAATGTGTCATCCGCACAAAGTGAAATGCGCTCCTCTATATTGGCAATTGGGAGTCCTTTTAATCGAGGGGGAGGAGCGAATGTGAACCGCAAGCGGTTCCATGGCCAGGGGCAAACAAGAGGGGTGACAACGGGCACCCCTGTCGTGTGCCCCTACTTATACGAATGCTTAGTATCGGCACCAATACCAGTATCGGTTCAACCCTACTGAACAGAATTGTATATTGTCTGCTTGTAATTTTGTCTTAAAGAGACACTACATCCTAATGAGCACGTCACTGTTAAAGTCCTGGAATTTTTGTCTTTTTATCGTGACGTGCTCATTAGGATTTAGTGTCTCTTTTTAAGTAATGTGAAAGTCGCTGTATAGCCTAAAGGGTAACTCCGTGTTCTCCTCCCACAGACAAGCAGATAGATCTGAGCACGGTTGACCTAAAGAAGCTGCGGGTGAAGGAGCTGAAGAAGATCCTAGACGACTGGGGCGAGATCTGCAAGGGCTGCGCCGAGAAATCCGACTTCATCCGCAAGATCAACGAACTGATGCCCAAATACGCTCCCAACGCTGCCCAGGCACGGACTGACCTCTGACCCCTCTCCTTCCTCGAGGAGCCTCAATAAGGACTCTCAACACTGCCCTTGCGGAAAGCCAGCCAGTGGACCGACCTTTAGATTTATTTTACTTTTTAACGGCATAGATTTCCTTTTTTGTTCCCCGGTTTGGTAGAGTCTGGAGGATCACCAGATGACGGGAGGCCGAGCAGTTTAGATGCAACTCTTTTCGGTTTCACACTTTTTTTGTTTTGTTTTTTTGTTTTGTTGTAAGTTATTGATCCTCGCTGTGCCGTTTTTTCACCAGGTTCACAGCAGCGGTTAAAGATTTTTCTTTTCTTTTTTTTTTTTTAGTTAGTTTTGTTAATTTTTTCTTTTTTTTTTAATCTCTTGAGTAGGGATTTATTTCTATGAAAATAAAAAAAGCACCCACTCTGGTTTTTCTTGCTGTGCTGACCATATACTCGGCTCCGGACTTGTCACACGTGGCTGTCCTCTGCATGTGTCACGTCTTATGTACCTCATGCAGTTATTTTTCAGGAGTGACAGCGATAACCCGAAACAC
Organism: Rana muscosa; assembly: GCA_029206835.1. Classification (NCBI taxonomy): domain Eukaryota; kingdom Metazoa; phylum Chordata; class Amphibia; order Anura; family Ranidae; genus Rana; species Rana muscosa. Next base: position 289,841,835 of record CM055120.1, read on the forward strand.
CCGATCCGGGGCACACGGGCACCTTCACGCATAAATAGCTTTACACAAAGTGGGTACAACAACGGTTAATCAGTATTTTGTTTTTTACCACCCACGCGGAAGATAAAGGTGCGTCAGACGTTCCTCTCTGTGACCTGTATATTGGGGGGGGGGGGAGTGCCCTCACAATGGGGGTGATCTGGGGAGGATTTGCAGGTTGTGGAAATCGCATCTCTTGTCGATGATCCCAATTCATATTTCTATTAAAAGTTTCTATCTCAGAATGACCTGAGCTGTTGTTATACAATCTGTACTGTTTTTTTTTATTTGAAAAGCAACAATCATAAAGGTTAAAATATATGGCCAAATGTCTTCAGACTCCTGACCATCACATCTGTATGAGCTCGTTGGACATCCATTTTCTATTTTCTACAAGCATGACCATAAATGTGGAGTTGCCCCTCCCCCATGGCTGTTTTTTTTATTTATTTTTTTTTTATTCACTCACCGGACACTTTGTGAGGTACGGAGCATCCGGAAAGTATTCACAGCGCTTCACTTTTTCCACATTTTGTTATGTTACAGCCTTATTTACAAAATGGATTAAATTCATTATTTTCCCTTAAAATTCTACAAATGATCCCCCATAATGACAACGTGAAAGAAGTTTGTTTTGAAATCTTTGCAAGTTTATTAAAAATAAAAAATTGAAAAAAATCCCATGTACATAAGTATCGCGAGGGGCCTCCCCATGTACATCAGTATCACAGCCTTTGCTCAATACTTTGGTGAAGCTCCTTTTGGCACCAATTACAGCCTCCAGTCTTTCTGAGTATGATGCTACAAGGTTGGCACACCTATTTTTGGGCAGTTTCTCCCATTCTTCTTTGCAGGACCTCTCAAGCTCCATCAGGTTGGATGGGGAGCGTCGGTGCACAGCCATTATCAGATCTCTTCAATCGGGTTCAAGTCTGGGCTCTGGCTGGACCACTCAAGGACATTCACAGAATTGTCCCGTAGCCATTCCTTTTGTTATCTTGGCTGTGTGCTAAGGGTCGTTGTCCTGTTGGAAGATGAACCTTCGCCCCAGTCTGAGGTCCAGAGCGCTCTGGAGAAGGTTTTAATCAAGGATGTCTCTGTACATTGCTGCATTCATCTTTCCCTCAATCCTGACTAGTCTCCCAGTTCCTGCTGCTGAAAAACATCCCCACAGCATGAAGCTGCCACCACCATGCTTCACAGTAGGGATGGTATTGACCAGGTGATGAGCGGTGTCTGGTTTCCTCCAGACACGATGCTTGCCATTCAGACCAAAGGGTTAAATCTTTGTTTCATCATACCAGAGAATTTTGTTTCTCATGGTCTGAGAGTCCTTCAGGTGCCTTTTGGCAAACTCCAGACGGGCTGTCATGTGCCTGTTACTGAGGAGTGGCTTCCCTCTCGCCACTCCCCCATACAGGCCTGATTGGTGGAGTGCTGCAGAGATGGTTGTTCTTCTGGAAGTTTCTCCTCTCTCCACAGAGAAATGCTGGAGCTCTGTCAGAGTGACCATCGGGGGTTCTTAGTCACCTCTCTGACGAAGGCCCTTCTCCCCCGATTGCTCAGTTTGGCCGGGGCGGCCCGCTCTAGGAAGAGTCCTGGTGGTTCCAAATGTCTTCCATTTATGGATGATGGAGGCCGCTGTGCTCATTGGGACCTTCAATGCTGCAGAAATGTTTCTGTACCCTTCCCCTGATCTGTGTCTCCATACAATACTGTCTCCGAGGTCTACAGACAATTCCTTGTACCTCATGGCTTGGTTTGTGCTCTGACATGCACTGTTACCTGTGGGAGCTTATATAGACAGGTGTGTGCCTTTCCAAATCATGTCCAATCAAATGAATTTACCACAGGTGGACTCCAATCAAGTTGTAGAAACATCTCAAGGATGATCAGTGGAAACGGGATGTACCTGAGGTCAGTTTTTGCATCATGGCAAAGTCTGTGATACTTATGTACATGGGAGGAGCCTGTGATACTTACTGTATGTACATGGGATTTTTTTTATTTTTAATAAATGTGCAAGGATTTCAAACAAACTTCTTTCACGTTGTCATTATGGGGTATTGTTTGTAGAATTTTGAGGAAAATATTGAATGTAATCCAGTTTAGAACAATAATAATTCTCTTTTCCCCCAGTCGTCTTCCAAGTCAGCCCTTGAGCGATGGAGCTCCTCCTCACAATCGGGAAACACATTGCCATTAATTATTTTTTCCTCCCCTTAAGAGGCGGTCCCTCAGGTCCCTGGTCAGTCTTAGTGTTGCCTAAAGGACCTGAGGGGGGGCTCCATCTCTCATGGGCTGACCGGGACAGGTGTCTGCGGGTGCAGCAATTTGTGGCAGCGGTGCTGACTGAATGGAGTCTCCGTGCGGCAGGGGGTCAGTTGACCTTACCGGAGCCGTGTGACTGGCGTGGCGGAGGACGGTTCTCTGACCACGGGCAACCCTCCTTAGGCTGCGTGCAGGAGGTGTCCTGGGTTTGAATTTCTTCTGTGCCCAGGTGAGGAGAAGGGCGCCATTGCAGCGTTCCCTTGGCGGCGTCAGCGGGGGGGCGTGTACCCACGTCTGAACGCCGCTTGACCCGGAAGATGCGGGGCGTCATTTCCGGGTAGTAATGACACAATCGGCGTGCATCGGGGAAGCTGGTTCCAATCCCCTTAAAGGCGCGGGAAATTCGAACGGTTGGCTGGTGCTAGTAGCATGGACGCGGCTGCAGACGGCAGTATCGGACGCCACAAGCAAGCCAGGATGCTGAAAGAGGATGAGATTCCATCGGCCCAGGCTCCAAGAGGCGAAAGCACCAGCAGGATGCAGGTAGGCACCAGTGGGTGACCTTTGTATTGGGACAGCAGCTAGGTGGTGATGGTGCACTAGCAAGCTGGGGCCAGGGGGTTACTAGTGTCACTGGGTGTGCACTTTAGTAAGTTATGGTGTTTATTTCTCACCACCACGGGTCCCCTTGTGTTTTATCTTTTGGCAGGTGAAACCACCTAAAGAACCAAAGCCCACTCCCAAGAAGCGGTGTGCAAAGTGTAATACCAAGATGCCCTTGGAAAACACAGAGCCGCTATGTAAAACACGCATTGACAAACTGATTGAAAAACAGTCAGATGCAGTTAATGCGAATATTTTTGGATCCGTAAGAGATGATATGGCTAACACCTTTAAGGATCTCAAAGTTTATCGCAGAAGTAAAACCTCCAGCTGTTCCTACTGGAGTTTCCTCTCCCATGGCCTCACCCAGATCAGAAGTCGCCCCAGGGTCGCATGATTCGGTGAGCGAGCGGGCAGCAGCACAGCTAGTGTTATGGCTACCGATAGCTCAGACTCAGAGCAGGAAGATGGGAGAGAAGAAAGAAAGGGACCCAGATACAAATTATCTCTAGAAAATGTGGATGATTTGCTTGGGGCTATTTACGAAACTTTGGAAATTGAGCATGAAAAAGAACTGCCTTCCAAACATGACCTGATGTACCAAGGTCTGAGGAAGAAATAATCCAAAGTATTCCCAGTTCATCCGGTAATGTCAGATACTGTGAAAAACGAATGGGCAGACCCAGAAAGGAAACCTTTTTTTGCGGCCAGTCACAAAAAGCGATTTCCTTTTAGTGAAGATCCAAAAGAAGTATGGAATAAAAATCCCAAATTGGATGCGCCACTTTCTAAGGTTTCTAAAAACTCTTCATTGGCATTTGAAGACATGGGACACCTAAAAGATGGCATGGATAAAAAAGGTGACATTATCCTACAAAGAGCTTAGGAGACAAGTGTCGCTAGTCTGAAGCCAGCCCTAGCCACCACTTGCGTGGCAAGAAACTTAGAGTTTTGGCTCTCACAGCTGCAAGACCATATTAAAAATGGTACGCCAAGGGAGGAGATTCTGAATACACTTCCAGTTCTCTCCAAAGCAGTCGGTTACATTGCGGATGCATCTGCAGAGTCCATCAAGCTGGCAGCAAGGTCAGGTGGACTAGCAGTTGCAGCGAGACGTGCGATTTGGATGAAGACCTGGACAGGTGATGCTGCATCCAAAACAAGGCTGTGCAATCTCCCATTTACTGGGGATTTGCTTTTTGGTTCAGGCCTGGATGAGGCTTTGGAAAGAACAGCAGACAGGAAGAAAGCCTTCCCTGCTGAAAAACGAAAACCTCCACAAAAAAGGTTTTTTCGTGGGCGAAGAGATCGTCCCCAAGAAGAAAAGAGAGTACCCTAAGAAAAACTGGAGGGTCACAAAGGGAAGCCAGAGTGTAATGTCCTCTTTGGCTCTTCTAACCAAACCATCAAGCAATGACAACAGAGTGCCAGTAGGGGGAAGACTGGCTACCTTCCTACCCCAATGGCAGAAGACGACAGCCAATCTATTTATTTTGGACATTATCGCAAGGGGCTACTCTCTGGAATTCAATTGTCATCCTCCAGAGAGATTTCTAGTAACAAAACTTCCCAGGGATTCAGAGAAAGCCAAGGCTCTTCCACTGTTGCTAGGGGAGATGGTGGACCAGAAGGTCCTTACTCCAGTCCCAGAGAAGGAAAAAAGAAAGGGTTTTTACTCTCACATTTTCGTGATCAAAAAACCCTCTGGGAAGTTTCGATTAATACTAAACTTAAAGCCGTTAAACCAAGCGATTCAATACAAAACATTTTGCATGGAGTCCATATTTTCGGTCAAAAACATTCTGCAACCAGAAACCTTCATGGCGATCATGGATCTCAGGGATGCATATCTCCACATTCCCATCCGGGAAGAGTCCCAGAGATATCTAAGGTTAGCGGTGGAGATAGAGGGAAAGGAATGCCATTTCCAGAGCAGAGCTCTTCCTTTCGGGTTATCCTCGTCCCCAAGGATATTCACCAAAGTGTTAGCAGAAGCTCTGGGCCCTCTAAGGTTAAAAAAGATGACCGTAATACCATACTTAGACGATCTACTGTTTGCAGCACCATCAAAGGCACAGCTGACAAAAGACCTCACAGAAGCTCAACTTTGGTTAAAGTCACTAGGCTGGATTCTAAACGTGGAAAAGTCCAACCTGTGTCCCACTCGGAACATTCGGTTCCTGGGATATCTGCTCAACTCCATAGAACCAGAAGACTTCCCTACCGGAGGAGAAGATCCAAAACCTCAGCAAGAGGGTGAGTTCAATACAGAACAACCTCCCGATAACTGTCAGGGAGATGATGTCGGTCCTGGGTCTGATGACATCATCAATACCAGCAGTCCAGTGGGCAAAGTACCATCTAAGGTCACTTCAAGTTTTTCTCTTAAAAAAACAAAAAGTAGATCTGGACAGCTCCGGTTTTTCTCCCGACATCGGTGAGGAGGTCACTGTGGTGGTGAAGGGTCCACACGAACCTAAATCAGGGTCTGGCCTGGTCATTTCCGATCTCACAGAAATTGACCACAGACGCAAGCAGTTGGGGTTGGGAAGCTCACCTAGCAGGGCAACCTGCTCAGGGGAGATAGTCCACAGAAGAAGCCAAAGCATCTTCGCACTAGAGAGAACTTATGGCGATAGCCAAGGCCATAGAGTTTTTCCAAAACCAACTCAGAAGTCGTCACATTCTAAGCAAGGGGGCACAATAAGTCCATCCTTAAGCCACATCTCCAACCAAATTTGCCGGTGGGCAGAAGGGGACCTGCTATCACTAGGAGCAGTCCATCTAAAAGGGGAAGACAACCAAGTAGCGGACTTCCTCAGCCGCCAGGAGATCTCCCAAGAGGAATGGGTACTACACCCAGAGGTGTTCAGGAAAATTACAGCCTGCTTGGGAATTCCAGACATAGACCTGTTTGCCTCTCGGAAGAATGCTCAGGTGAAGTATTTCTTCTCGCTAAACCAGCAAGATCATCCTCTTGGGATAGACGCTCTCCAAAATCCTTGGAACTTCAAGCTATGCTATGCCTTCCCTCAGGTTCATCTGATTCCGCGGGTGGTAAAGAAGTTTCTACAGGAACAGACAAAACTGATACTGATCGCACCATACTGGCCCAAGAGAGCCTGGTTCTCTCAACTCCTCAGTCTCTCGGCAGCAGAGCCATGGCTTCTACCTCACAGGGAAGATCCGGTGTGTCAGGGACCCCTGACAGGCCTAAAACAAGAGAGTTTCAAATGGGCGGCCTGGTTACTGAGGAGGACCTCTTGAGATCTAAAGGACTCTCAGATAAGGTGGTGACAACGCTTCTAAACGTTAGGAAGCAAAACACCAGAGCCATCTATAGAAAGACCTGGAGAAAATTTAACAGTTGGTGCACTGAAAACAAAAGACCAAAAATGGATACACCGACCATCCTTGAATTTTTACAGCAGGGCGCTGATAAAGGGTTAGAGCTCAGTACTCTGAAAGTACAGATTGCAGCACTATCGGTGTATCTAGAACGGACACTACAAGAGGACCCTTTGGTCTCGTTTTTGCAGGGCATTAGCAAAATACAAAAAGCCCAACACACAAAAATGTCCCACTTGGGATTTGTCAGTGGTCCTCGAGGGAATCATCAAACCTCCCTTCGAACCACTACAAGATACATCTTTAAGATTATTGACTCTTAAAACAGTTTTCCTAGTAGCCATCACAACGGCACGTAGGATAGGGGAAATACAGGCTCTATCTGTTAGAGAACCTTTTTTGAAGATTCATGACGATCGAATCGTCCTCCAAACAGATCCGGGATTTACTCCAAAAGTGACGTCAACTTTTCACAAATCCCAGGATATAGTCTTGCCTTCATTTTGCAGTTCACCCAATAACAGCAAAGAGCAGGAATTAAGTCTTCTTGATGTCAGAAGGTGTCTACTTCAATATTTAGAAGTCACTAATAAATTTAGAACATCAGATGCCCTATTTGTCTTATACGCAGGCCAACTAAAGGGTAAACAAGCGTCTAAAAAGTCAATAGCTAGATGGATCAAGACAGCCATACTAGAGTGCTATAGTGTTATGAAAATAACACCACCTAAAAAACTTAAGGCTCATTCAACAAGGGCTTCAGCAGCCTCATGGGCAGAAAGGGCAGGAGCCACTCCAGAACAAATCTGCAGGGCTGCAACCTGGTCAAGATTCTTGACCTTTGTTCAGCATTACAGACTGGATCTGATTTGCAGCCAGGACCAGGCTTTTGGTAGGAAAGTCCTCCAAGCCGTTGTCCCACCCTAGATTTGGTGAGTTCTTGGTTATCCTCTCAAGGGCTGACTTGGAAGACGACTGGGGGAAAAGCAGTTAGTTTCTTACCGGTAACTCTGTTTCCAGTAGTCTTCCAAGGCAGCACGATCCCACCCTAAAATGACCTTGTGGGGTTGTGTTGTGTATTATATCATTTCAGATTCCGGCCTTCGGTTCTCAGGGATGACTGACCAGGGACCTGAGGGACCGCCTCTTAAGGGGAGGAAAAAATAATTAATGGCAATGTGTTTCCTGATTGTGAGGAGGAGCTCCATCTCTCAAGGGCTGCCTTGGAAGACTACTGGAAACAGAGTTACCGGTAAGAAACTAACTCTGCTTTTCCCCACCATTCTCTGTAATCCTGGGGAGATGGTTGTGTGTGAAAATCCCAGAAATACTCAGACCAGCCCATCTGCCACCAACCACCACGCCACGTTCAGAGTCACTTAAATCCCCTTTATTCCCCATTCCGATGCTCAGTTTGAACTTCAGCAAGTCATCTTCACCACGTCTAGATGCCAAAATGCATTAAGTTGCTGCCATGTGATTGGCTGATTAGCAATTTGTGTTACTGAGCAACTGAACAATTGAACCTAATAAAGTGGCCGGTGAGTGTATAGCATTGACCTCCCCCTTCCTTTGTGGCTATAACCGCCTTCGCCCTTCTGGGAAGACTCTCAAAGATTGTGGAGAGTGGGAATTTGCCCATTTATGAGGTCGGGGACTGATTTGGATGACCAACAACCACAATTGGTCACGTATGGCACCGTTACTATTCCACTGCACCTATGGGTAATCTCTTAAAGCCTCGCTGCCCTCTAGGACTGGGGATGTCCTATGACCACTGGAACAACAAATAAATAGAGAGTGCACAGGCCTAGTACATTACCCTACAAATTTTATCAAAGATGAGGGACCTCACCGGGGGTCCCTGCAGGCTGACATGTTTCGAAAGGAGGAGTCCTTCCTCAGAGCCAAACAACTTCGGCTCTTAAGAAGAAGGAACTCTCTTGAAACGCGTCAACGCAGGGACCTCCGGTGAGGTTCCCCCTATGCTGTTGCGACTTTTCAGTCTGGAAATACTTAGCTATGGATGTGTGGCTTGATGAGCACTAACTCATGTTTGTGTGTAGTTTCTTTTATCGTATATCTTTATTACAATTTGTGGGATAATGCACTGGGCCTGTGCGCCCTCTTCTTGTTGTTTCACTGATGTTGGATAAGAAGACCTGGCTCACATATCAGGCCTCATTTTGGGTACAAAAAAAAAAGACCTGGTTTATATATTCAGGCCTCATTGGACACCCAACAAAAAGACCTGGCTCACACATCAGGCCTCACATTGGGCAACCCAAAAAAAGACCTGGCTCACACATTGGGTAACCAAAAAAAAAAGATCTAGCTCACACATCAGGCCTCACATTGGGCACCCAAAAAAAGATCTGGCTCACACATCAGGCCTTACATTGGGCACCCAAAAAAAAGACCTGGCTCACATTGGGCAACCAAAAAAACCCCCAAAAACGATCTGGCTCAGACATCCGGCCTCACATTTAGCACCCAAAAAAAAAGAACCTGGCTCACACATCGGGCCTTACATTGGGCACCCAAAAAAAAGGCCTGGCTCACAAATCGGGCCTCACATTGTGCACCCAAAAAAAAGACCTGGCTCACACATTGGGCAACTCAAAAAAAGACCTGGCTCATACATCAGGCCTCACATTAGGCACCCAAAAAAGACCTGGCTCACACATTAGGCCTCACATTGGGCAACCCAAAAAAAGACCTGGCTCACACATTGGGCAACCCAAAAAAAGACCTGGCTCACACATCAGGCCTCACATTGGGCACCCAAAAAAAGATCTGGCTCACACATCAGGCCTCATGTTGGGCAACAAAAAAAAAAAAGGCCTGGTTCACACATCAGGCCTTACATTGGGCACCCAAAAACAAGACCTGGCTCACATTGGGCAACCAAAAAAAAGATCTGGCTCACACTTCAGGCCTCACATTTAGCATTCAATAAAAAGATCTGGCTCACACATTGGGCAACCAAAAAAACCCCCAAAAAAAGATCTAGCTCACACATCAGGCCTCACATTGGGCACCCAAAAAAAGATCCGGCTCATACATCAGGCCTTACATTGGGCACCCAAAAAAAAGACCTGGCTCACATTGGGCAACCAAAAAACCCCCCAAAAAAGATCTGGCTCACACATCCAGCCTCACATTTAGCACCCAAAAAAAAAGAACCTGGCTCACACATCAGGCCTCACATTGGGCACCCAAAAAAAAAGGCCTGGCTCACAAATCGGGCCTCACATTGTGCACACAAAAAAAAGACCTGGCTCACACATTGGCCACCCAAAAAAAAGGCCTGGCTCGCAAATCAGGCCTCACATTGGGCACCCAAAAAAAGACCTGGCTCACACATTGGGCCTCACATTAGGCACCCAAAAAAAGACCTGGCTCACACATTAGGCCTCACATTGGGCAACCCAAAAAAAGACCTGGCTCACACATTGGGCAACCCAAAAAAAAGACCTGGCTCACACATCAGGCCTCACATTAGGCACCCAAAAAAAGACCTGGCTCACACATTAGGCCTCACATTGGGCAACCCAAAAAAAGACCTGGCTCACACATTGGGCAACCCAAAAAAAGACCTGGCTCACACATCAGGCCTCACATTGGGCACCCAAAAAAAGATCTGGCTCACACATCAGGCCTCACATTGGGCACCAAAATAAAGATCTGGCTCACACATCAGGCCTCATGTTGGGCAACAAAAAAAAAAGGCCTGGCTCACACATCAGGCCTTACATTGGGCACCCAAAAACAAGACCTGGCTCACATTGGGCAACCAAAAAAAAGATCTGGCTCACATATCAGGCCTCACATTTAGCACTCAATAAAAAAATCTGGCTCACACATTGGTCAACCAAAAAACCCCCCAAAAAAAGATCTAGCTCACACATCAGGCCTCACATTGGGCACCCAAAAAAAGATCTGGCTCACACATCAGGCCTTACATTGGGCACCCAAAAAAAAGACCTGGCTCACATTGGGCAACCAAAAAAACCCCCAAAATAGATCTGGCTCACACATCAGGCCTCACATTGGGTACCCAAAAAAAAGGCCTGGCTCACACATCTGGCCTCGCATTGGGCAACCCAAAATAAAGACCTGGCTCACACATTGGGCAACCCAAAAAAAGACCTGGCTCACACATTGGGCACCAAAAAAAAAAAAAAGACCTGGCTCACCGTCATCGCTCCAATTCTTACCAAAGGTGATCAGTAGGGTTGAGGTCAGGGTTCTGTGCAGGACACTCGAGTTCCTCCATACCAATCTGGTCACACCATGTCTTTATGGAGCTGATTTTGTAGTCATGGTGGAACAGAAAAGGGTCTTCACTAAACTGTAAAGCGCCTGAAAACTGCCTCCCGAGTGTGAAAGCCTGAGTGCTTTCACACCCGGGCGGGGCGCTTGCGGGACGTTAGGAAAAGTCCTGCAAGCAGCGTCTTTGGGGTAGGGTGACCACGTGTCCTGGATTGCCCACAGTCACACAGTCACCCCCCCCCCCCCGGGCCAATCTGATGCCCCCAAAAAAGGCCGCCACATCACTGCTTTACTCACTGACAGTACTTGTCCTGGCCAGGAATGCCTGGAGGAGCACAATCCCCGCCCCCTGCTTGTGATTGGAGAAATCATAAATCCTGCCTCTTGTGTCCAATCACTGTGCTGTGATTCGTTACAGCACAAGCTGATTTTTGGGAAGGGAGGGTGTCCCTGAATGGTAGTTTGGAAATGTGGGCACCCTACTTTGGGGCCGTTTGAGAGCGCTGTATACACTGCTCTTTCACCGCCCCTGACCATTGGAATGAATGGGCAGCGCTTCCGAAGCACCTGTAAAGCGCTTCGGAAGCACAGCAACACAGGCGCTTTTAACCCCTTCGGCCGCTAGCGGGGGTTAAAAGCGACCCGCTTGCAGCCATACAGTGCCACTTAAACAGCGCTAAAACAAGTGGCGCTTTACCGCTAATACGGCCGCGGTCCCAATGTGAAAGTAGCCTAACTACCTTTTTTTAATCCAAAGAAAGCTTTTATTTATTACAATGAAGACAGCCCATAACAACAAAACCGACCACAAATTAGGCATGATATACAAATACAGAAACATAATCACAGTTGACCACACCTTTAGCAACAGAATAAGTACCACGGAGAGCATGCCTCCTATATAAAAGTTATAATATACAGTTGTGCTCAAAAGTTTGCATACCCTGGAAGAAAATGTGAAATTTTGTCATTAATATTGAAAATATGACTAATCGTGCCAAAAAAACTGTCTTTTATTTAACCCCTTCAGCCCCGGAAGAATTTACCCCCTTCCTGACCAGGCCACTTTTTGCGATACGGCGCTGCGTCGCTTTAACTGACAATTGCGCGGTCGTGCGACGTGGCTCCCAAACAAAATTGACGTCCTTTTTTTCCCACAAATAGAGCTTTCTTTTGGTGGTATTTGATCACCTCTGCGGTTTTTATTTTTTGCGCTATAAACAACAAAATAGCGACAATTTTGAAAAAAATTCAATATTTTTTACTTTTTGCTATAATAAATGCCCCCAAAAAATATATAAAAAAAATATTTTTTTCCTCAGTTTAGGCCGATACGTATTCTTCTACATATTTTTGGTAAAAAAATTCGCAATAAGCGTTTATTGATTGGTTTACGCAAAAGTTATAGCGTCTACAAAATAGGGAATATATTTATGGCATTTTTATTTATTGTTTATTTATTTGTTTACTAGTAATGGCGGCGATCAGCCATTATCGTGACTGCGATATTGCGGCGGACACATCAGACACTTTTTGGGGATCATTGTCATTTATACAGCGATCGGTGCTATAAAAATGCACTGATTACTGTGTAAATTACACTGGCAGGGAAGGGGTTAAGGGGGCTTCGCTAGGGGGCGATCAAGGGGTTAAGTGTGTCCTAGGGAGTGATTCTAACTGTGGGGGGGATGGGCTACCACTGACATGACAGCGATCACTGCTCCCGATCACAGGGAGCAGTTGATTCCTGTCATGTCACTAGGCAGAACAGGCAAATGCCTTGTTTACATAGGCATCTCCCGGGTTCTGCAGCTCCGTGGCACGATCGCGAGACACCGGTGAACACCGAGTCCACGGGACCCGCAGGCACGGTCACGGAGTATGGGGCGGGCGCGCCCACTAAGCTGCGATTTAAAGGAGACGTACCTGTACGCCCATTTGCGCATCCGTCATTGTGCCGACGTACATCGTCGTGCGCTGGTCGGCAAGCGGTTAAGGATAGAGATCACATGAAGCCAATTATTATCACATAGTTTTTTGGATCCTTTTTAAACCATAATGACAACAAAAATCACCCAAATGGCCCTGATAAAAAGTTTACATACCCTGGAATGTTTGGCCTTGGTACAGACACAGAAGGTGGCACACACGGGTTAAAATGGCAATTAAAGGTTAATTTCCCACATTTGTGGCATTTTAAATCACAATTAGCCCAGGTTCACACTGGGGCTGCGGGAGTGAAGCCGTGCGAGTTCAGCTGAACTCGCACGATTTCACTCCTGACTGTCAGTCCCGATTTCGGCCTCGATTACAGGGACATCTGTGCAGATGTCAATGTAAATCGCGGCCCGAAATCGCAAAAAGTAGTACAGAAACTACTTTTTGAAATCGGTGCAGCGCCGCACCGCTTAGGACGGTGCCATTGCCCGCATTTTGCGGCAAATATCGCCGATTTGACATGTCAAATCGCACCAGTGTGAACCAGGGCTTAGTGTCTGTGTATAAATAGTCAATGAGTTTGTTAGCTCTCACATGGATGCACTAAGCAGGCTAGACACTGAGCCATGAGGAGGTTAAAAAAAGAACAGTCAAAAGACCTGCATAACAAGGTAATGAAACTTTACAAAGATGGAAAAGGATATAAAAAGATATCCAAAGCCTTGAATATGCAAGTCAGTACTGTTCAATCATTTAATAAGAAGTGGAGAATTTGGGGATCTCTTGATGCCAAGGTCAGGTAGATCAAGAAAGATTTCAGCCACAACTGCCACAGGAATTGTTCGGGATACAAAGATAAACCCCCCCCACAGGTAAAAATACAGGCTGCTCTGGTAAAAGATGGTGCGGTTGTTTTTAAGGAGCACAATATGATGTAACTTGAACAAAAAAGAGCTGCATGGTCAAGTTGCCAGGAAGAAGTCTTTACTGTACAAGTTCCACAAAAAAGCCCGGTTACAATATGCCCAACAACACCTTGACATGAAACGGCTGTGGTAATTACTAAGGCAGTGAAACTGATCAAATCACCTGTGCAAAATAATGGAAAGCCTGAAAACATGACCTGTTAGGGGGAACATTGCCCAAAGGGTCACACTGCTTCTGCCGGCTTGCCATCTTCCCATGCTGCACACTGGTGCCATCTCTTCCCCAGATAAGTGATGCACCCACAACCCCGACCATCCACATGATGGAAAAGAAAACGTCATTTATCAGACCAGACCACCTTCTTCCATGGCTCCATGGTCCACTTCTGAAGCTCATGTGCTCATTGTAGGCTCTTCTGGCTGTGGACACGGGTCAGCATGGGCACCCTGATAGGTCTGCGGCTACACATCTCCATACAACAAACTGCAATGAACATTTTTTTTCTGCTTTCAACACAACTTCAGAGACAACATGTTCACTTGCTGCCTAATATATACCACCCATTTTCAGATGACATTGTAACCAGATAATCAATCTTATTCACTTTACTTGTAAGTGGTCATAAAGCTATGGCTGATCAGTGCATGTGGCCCTTTGGTGATATCAGGGACCACATTTAAGACCCCCCTTATCCCTTGTAAATTGATAACCACTGATGTAGATGAATTGTCTGCAGCAAAAGAATTGTAGTGCTGAACATGACCTCTAGGTGGAGCTGAATCCTTTACTATATTTTTGACTATCCTTATAATAATGCTGCTGCCCAATGGAGTGGATTGGAAGCTAAAAAACTTGTATAGAGATTACAATTTTCTCACTTAACCACTTCAGCCCCAGAAGATTTCCCCCCTTAATGGCCAGGCCATTTTTTGAGATACGGTACTGTGTCGCTTTAACTGACAATTGCGCGGTCGTGCGACGCTGTACCCAAACACAATTTACGTCCTTTTTTTCATACAAATAGAGCTTTCTTTTGGTGTTATTTGATCACCTCAGTTTTTATTTTTTGTGCTATAAACAAAAATAGAGCGACAATTTTGAAAAAAAATTTAATATATTTTTTACTTTTTTGCTATAATAAATATCCCCTCTCTCACCCTTTCTCCCTCTCTGTCTCTCAATTTCTCCCTCTCTCTCTCCCTCCCACCCTCTCTTTCTTTCTCTCCCTTTCTCCCCCCCTCTCTCTCTCCCTTTCTCTCTCTCTCTCCCTCCCTCCCACCCTCTCTTTCTCTCCCTCTCCCTCTCTCTCTCTCCCCCCCCTCTCTTTCCCTCTCCATAGCTCCCCCTCTCCCCCTTTTTCTCTCTCTCTCCCCACTCTCCTATTTCTCTCCCTCTCCCCCTCTATCCCCCTCTCCCCTCTCTCCCTCTCTCTTCCTCTTCCCCCTCTCTCTCTTTCCCTCTCTATATCTCCCCCCTCTCTCTTTCCCTCTCTATAGCTCCCCCCTCTCTCTCTCTCTTTCCTCACTCCCTTTCTCTCCTCTCTCCTTTTCTCTCTCCCCCTCTCTCTCCCCTCCACCCCTCTCTCTCTCCTCTCTCCCTTTTCTCTCCCCCTCCCCCTCTCTCTCTCTCTCTCTCCTCTCTCCCTTTCTCTCTCTCCCTGTCCCCCTCTCTCTCCCCTTTCTCTCCCTCTCCCCCTCTCTCCTCTCTCCCTTTCTCTCTCTCTTCCCCCCTCTCTATATCTCCCCCTCTCTCTCTTTCCCTCTCTATAGCTCCCCCCTCTCTCTCTCTCACCTCTCTCTCCCCCTCTCTCTCCCCCTCCACCCCTCTCTCTCTCCTCTCTCCCTTTTCTCTCCCCCTCTCTCTCTCTCCCTTTCTCTCTCTCTCCTCTCTCCCTTTCTCTCTCTCTCCCCATCCACCCCTCTCTCTCCCCTCCACCCCTCTCTCTCTCTCCTCTCTCCCTTTTCTCTCCCCTCCCCCCCTCTCTCTCTCTCTCTCTCCTCTCTCCATTTCTCTCTCTCTCTCCCTCTCCCCCTCTACTCTCTCCCCTTTCTCTCCCCCCTCTCTCTCTCTCTCCTCTCTCCCTTTCTCTCTCTTCCTCTTCCCCCCTCTCTCTCTCTCTTTCCCACTCTCAATCTCCCCCTCTCTCTCCCCTCTCCATCTCCCTCTCAATTTTTCCCTCTCCCTTTCTCTCTTCCCCCCCTCTCTCTTTCCCTCTCTATATCTCTCCTCTCTCCCTTTCTTTCTCCCCCTCTCTCTCCTCCTCCCTCCCTTTCTCTCTCTCTCTCCCCCTTTCTCTCTCTCTCCCTTCCTCTCCCCTTTCTCTCTCCTCTCTCTCTCCCCCTCTCTCTCTCTCCCTCCCTCCCCCACTCTCTCTCTCTCCCTCCCCCTTTCCCCCTCTCTCTCTCTCCCTCCCCCTTTCCCCCTCTCTCTCTCTTTCTCTCCCTCTCTTTCCCCCTCCCCCCTCTCTCTCCACCCCCTCTCCCTCTCCCCTTGCTGGCAAAATTGTGTTTTTTCCACGTTCCGCTTTAAAAACGCGTTTACACACGTTTACAATCATTTCGTGTTTGAAATGCTGGTAAACTGGAGTCCTGAACGCGATTTTTCTGCTTTCAAATAAACGCCAGTAACCTCAACTGCCTCTAAACTCCTCTAAACTCCTGAGTGTACATGTTCCCATAAGACAACATAGAACTGCTCCTAAACGTGATTCAGCAGCTGCAGTGTACATGAGGCCTAAGAAGTTATAATTTCCACCGCCGGGAAAGCTCATCGTATGCCGCTCAGGTTCCTATTGGGGCATGTGTAAGTCCGCATACAGTGACCCTGCCTGAGCATGATGACGTCACAAGGGTAACCCCACCTTAAGCGTTACGTCCCCAAGGGGCAGGACTCTGATGAAGGGGGTTCTATAAGATGATGTTTTAGAACTGCTGTGATTAAGGGGGTCCTTATTCGGCTGAGCATATAAAGGAATGGCACGGTGGAAGGCGGCGTTTGGGGAGTGAGGTTTACTGGCGCGTCACAAATTTGTCATCATTCACACGGAAGCTGTGATTCGCTGAATGAAGGATTACACCTGCGGATTATATATGGACTCACTACAAATGATTTCATTTAATTTTTTCCTATTTTTACTGCCCGCCGTGTAAACGAGGCGCACACGTTTGTCATAGCTGTATGTATGTAGGCATGGGACACACCCCTCCCCCTGCCACACCCCCTTAGGAGAATTCTACAAAAAAACGATTAGTTAACCACTTCACCACCGGGGCTTTTTATACCACCTCAATACCGGGCCTATTCTGGCACTTCTCTCCTACATGTACAAATCATCATTCTTTTGCTAGGAAATTACTCAGAACCCCCAAACATTATATATGTTTTTTTAGCAGACACCCTAGGGAATAAAATGCAACTTTTTTTCTTGCACGATATTTGCGCAATAATTTTTCAAACGCCTTTTTTTTGGGAAAAAAAATGGTTTCATGAATTTAAAAATAACAAAACAGTAAAGTTAGCCCAGTTTTTTTGTAAAATATGAAAGATGATGTTAAGCCGAGTAAATAGATACCTAACATGTCACGCTTTAAAATTGCGCACACTCATGGAATGGCGCCAAACTTCAATACTTCAAAATCTCCATAGGTGACGCTTTGAAATTTTTTACAGGTTACCAGGTTAGAGTTACAGAGGAGGTCTAGTGCTAGAATTGTTGCACGCGCTCTCACGCACGCGGCGATACTTCACATATGTGGTTTGAACAGCGTTTACATATGTGGGCGGGACTTACGTGTGCGTTCGCTTCTGATCGCGAGCTACCGGGGACAGGGGCGTTTTAAAAAAATTTTTTTTTTTTTTTTCTACTTAATTTTTTTTTTTTTTACACTTTTTTTCCTTTTTTTTTTTTTTGATCACTTTTATTCCTATTACAAGGAATGTAAACATCCCTTGTAATAGGAATGGTGTGTGACAGGTCCTCTTTATGGAGAGATGCGGGGTCAACAAGACCTCCCCCTCCCCCCACATCTCTCCTCCAGGCTGGAAAGTATGAGATCGGGAAAAAAAATTCACCGATCTCATGTTTACTAGCCGCAATCGCGGCTTTGTTTACTTCTGAGGACCCGGGCATGACGTCATCACATCGTGCCCGGGCCTCCGACGGTCATAGAGATCTGGTCACCAGTCATCTCTATGGTTCACCTCCGGCGCCGGACGATTCATTATCCGGGCCCCCGATGGCACGGGAGAGCCCAGGGAAGCACCGGATGGCGGCGGGAGGGGGGGATGTCCCCTCCCGCCGCCTATAAGAACGATCAAGCGGCGGAACAGCCGCTATGATCATTCTTATGGTGCGCAGAATCGCCGGCAGAAGAGAAGGATATCTGAATGATGCCTCTACCTGCACCCATCATTCAGATATCCCCCTTCAAACCCAGGACGTCATATAATGCCCACCCAGGATGGGTGATCCCATCTGTGGACGTCATATTACTATGAGCGGGTAAGGAAGTGGTTAAACCCACAAGTGCTTTTTTTTTTTTTTTTTTTTTTTTACCATTTTTATTCCTTTATATTGGCTTTTAAAATTTACAAATGCGACAATTTAGAAATTAGATGAAAGGTTTGGCACTGGGGAAACACTTTTTGAAAGATAAAAAGTGCATTTTATATACAACTTTATAGATCAGACCAAACTGAGGGACAAATGAGGAGCAAAGAGGGACAGAGGGACATTGCCCCAAATCAGGGACAGTCCCTCGAAATCCGGGACAGTTGGGAGCTCTATAAGCCTCGTACACACAGCCGGTTTTCTCGGCAAGAAAGCTGCTGGCAGAGCCTTTTGCCGAGAAAACCGGCCGTGTGTATGGTTTCTTGTCGGGAAAACTGCCGGGAATCTCGACGAGAAAAATAGAGAACCTGCTCTCTATTTTCTCGTCGGGATTCTCGTCGGCCTGTTTCCCCGACGAGAAAACCATGGTTGTGTATGCTTACCTGTCCAGGGAAACCCACGCATGCTCGATGAGACTTCGACGAATGCGCGGTAGCATACAAGGGTAGTGTAGGGTGTAGCAAGATGGCATCGAATGTGACGAGCGCCGGCTCGTCGTAGTCGATGACGTCACCGCGTTCTTGCCATTCAAAAGAACGGCGGTTCTTTTGAATGTGCCGTGTGTACACAGGGCTTGGCAAGAAAAGCTTGCCAGGAATCCCGTCGGAAAAACCAACTTTTTTTTTCCGACGGGATTCTCGCCCGTGTGTACGAGGCTTTTGCGTGTGTGACTGCAAAAATCTGAAGCTGGTGTGATGTTTTGTGAATGGGGGAAGGTTCTCTTTTGACGTCAATCATTGTCTGGTGGTGTCTGGGTGTTTTTTGGGGGGGTCAGATGTATTTGCGGCTGTGCTATTAGCAGCCCCCACCGCCCCCCCCCCCCCCCCACACCCACACACACCTTCCATGGAACTTTCTGTGACTCTCCGGTGCCACCTTCACAGAAGGATATCAGAACACAAACAAATCAGGCATGGTAGGGGATCTCATGTCTGGCACGCTGCGGCTCCATTAGTCAAATGAGCACCCAGTCCCCATCCTGGGGTTGCCGGGATACCAGCTGCGTGTTTATATACCTGGTGGCTGCATTTTTCAGTGGGTGCAGCGTCGGGGCCTGATCACACCGGTGGGGGGAGGGGTGCAGTAATCTGCAGTATTTACATGTTAACGTCCAATGCTTCAAAGTGTTTTGCAACCTTTAGAGCCCTTGAGCACTGGGGCCGCCCGTGCGTTAGCGGTAAAGCGCAGCTCGTTTCAGCAGCGCTTTACCGCTGTTCAGTGGCGGTTGGTGCTCAAACGAACTGACAAATTATGAAAAAAAACTATCAATTGCAGCCTCACTGTGCCCATCAAACGCAGCCACTGTGCCCATCAAACGCAGCCACTGTGCCCATCAAACGCAGCCACTGTGCCCATCAAACGCAGCCACTGTGCCCATCAAATGCTGCCACTGTGCCCATCAAATGCAGCCACTGTGCCATCAAACGCTGCCACTGTGCCCATCAAACGCTGCCACTGTGCCCATTAAACGCAGCCACTGTGCCATCAAACGCTGCCACTGTGCCATCAAACGCTGCCACTGTGCCATCAAATGCAGCCACTGTGCCATCAAACGCAGTCACTGTGCCCATCAAACGCAGCCACTGTGCCCATCAAACGCAGCCACTGTGCCCATCAAACGCTGCCACTGTGCCATCAAATGCAGCCACTGTGCCCATCAAAAGCTGCCACTGTGCCCATCAAACGCAGCCACTGTGCCATCAAACGCTGCCACTGTGCCCATAAAACGCAGCCACTGTGCCCATCAAACGCTGCCACTGTGCCATCAAACGCAGCCACTGTGCCCATCAAAAGCTGCCACTGTGCCCATCAAACGCAGCCACTGTGCCATCAAACGCTGCCACTGTGCCCATAAAACGCAGCCACTGTGCCATCAAACGCTGCCACTGTGCCATCAAACGCTGCCACTGTGCCATTAAACGCTGCCACTGTGCCCATCAAATGCAGCCACTGTGCCATCAAACACTGCCACTGTGCCCATCAAACGCTGCCACTGTGCCCATAAAACGCAGCCACTGTGCCATCAAACGCTGCCACTGTGCCTAGCAAACGCTGCCACTGTGCCCATCAAATGCTGCCACTGTGCCCATCAAACGCTGCCACTGTGCCCATCAAACGCTGCCACTGTGCCCATCAAACGCAGCCACTGTGCCATCAAACGCTGCCACTGTGCCATCAAACGCTGCCACTGTGCCATCAAATGCAGCCACTGTGCCATCAAACGCAGCCACTGTGCCCATCAAACGCAGCCACTGTGCCCATCAAACCCAGCCACTGTGCCCATCAAACGCAGCCACTGTGCCCATCAAACGCAGCCACTGTGCCCATCAAAAGCTGCCACTGTGCCCATCAAATGCAGCCACTGTGCTATCAAACGCTGCCACTGTGCCCATCAAACGCTGCCACTGTGCCCATAAAAAGCAGCCACTGTGCCATCAAACGCTGCCACTGTGCCATTAAACGCTGCCACTGTGCCCATCAAACGCAGCCACTGTGCCATCAAACACTGCCACTGTGCCCATCAAACGCTGCCACTGTGCCCATAAAACGCATCCACTGTGCCATCAAACGCTGCCACTGTGCCATCAAACGCAGCCACTGTGCCATCAAACGCAGCCACTGTGCCCATCAAACGCAGCCACTGTGCCCATCAATTGCCGCCACTGTGCCCATCAAACGCTGCCACTGTGCCCATCAAACGCAGCCACTGTGCCCATCAAACGCAGCCACTGTGCCATCAAACGCTGCCACTGTGCCATTTAACGCTGCCACTGTGTCCATCAAACGCTGCCACTGTGTCCATCAAACACAGCCACTCTGCCCATCAAACGCTGCCACTGTGTCCATCAAACGCAGCCAATGTGCCCATCAAACGCTGCCACTGTGTCCATCAAACGCTGCCACTGTGTTCATCAAACGCTGCCACTGTGCCCATCAAATGCAGCCACTGTGTCCATCAAATGCAGCCACTGTGTCCATCAAACGCTGCCACTGTGTCCATCAATTGCCGCCACTGTGCCATCAAACGCTGCCACTGTGCCATCAATTGCAGCCACTGTGCCATCAAATGCAGCCACTGTGCCATCAAATGCAGCCACTGTACCCATCAAATGCAGCCACTGTGCCCATCAAACGCAGCCACTGTGTCCATCAAACGCTGCCACTGTGTCCATCAAACGCAGCCACTGTGCCCATCAAATGCTGCCACTGTGTCCATCAAACGCTGCCACTGTGTCCATCAAACGCTGCCACTGTGCCCATCAAACGCTGCCACTGTGTCCATCAAACGCTGCCACTGTGCCATCAAACGCAGCCACTGTGCCATCAAACGCTGCCACTGTGTCCATCAAACGCTGCCACTGTGTCCATCAAACGCAGCCACTGTGCCATCAAATGCAGCCACTGTACCCATCAAATGCAGCCACTGTGCCATCAATTGCAGCCACTGTGCCATCAAATGCAGCCACTGTACCCATCAAACGCAGCCACTGTGCCATCAATTGCAGCCACTGTGCCATCAAATGCAGCCACTTATCCCATCAAACGCAGCCACTGTGCCATCAAACGCAGCCACTGTGCCATCAATTGCAGCCACTGTGCCATCAAACGCTGCCACTGTGCCCATCAAACGCTGCCACTGTGCCCATCAAACTCTGCCACTGTGCTGGTTTCTCCTGCAAGACAACAGACATCTTCCAAAAAATGAACACAAAATGCATACAAAAGTGTCAAAAACACTTGCAAAATGCAAAATGCACCCAGAAAGAGCATCAACTGCAGCCTGCATAGGTGTGAACCAAACCTTAAAGAGTAACTCCCCACTTTTGTTGAGAAACCCCTCCCCCCTCTGGGTGATCTTTGTACATTGCAGGGATTGTAACAACCTTTGTTGCAAATTCCGACTTTTGTTATTTCTGAAGAAATAGCTGTTTGTTTCTCTGTGTCCATGTCCACAGTGAATGCAAATGGGAGTGATTTTATAATCATCAATCAGCTGCTGCACCTGCAGGGCTCTAATGAGGAAAGTGGCAAGGTCTGCATCCCTTTAGACGTGATTTTCCTTTGGGGTGTATCTCACCAAAAATGACATTTTTGTTTTTTGTTGCAGGGGATGCCAAAATTCTGACTTGTATCTTAGTGCAGATTTCTGGGGAAATCAGCCGATCAGACAAGCAGTAAAGGACATTTCTGGGGGGGGGCGCTCTGTATACCATCTGTGTACAGAGCGCCTCCTGGCGACCATATTGCATTTTACATAGGATTACAGTGGCCATCATTTGTATATAATTTTTTTTTATTTGATATTTTTATGCCTAGGAAAGTGGAGTTACCCCTTAGGAATGAAATTCACTCTGCCCCTGGGTAGGCCTCAAGTGAGAGGATGAAAATATGCCGGAGTGTAAAATTCTGGGCCTATTCCTGCAGGTACCACATACAGCCTGCCATACAAGTGAATGGACGCAAAGTGTTTTGGAGAATCCATCGCAGCCGCATGCGTGGTTCACCTCGATTCTTCTGCACGTGAGCATGGCCACCTACAGCCACTCACGCGTATGGTGGCAGGCTGTGCGCGTCACCTGTGTCTCGCCGAGTGCGGAAAATTCTCCTGGAATTTTACATCTGGCATATTTTCAGCAGCTCACCGTCTAGGTGCATGAGCAGGGCCATAGATAAGGGGGTACCACTGGTCCTCCTGTATGGGGCCCGGGCCAGCGGGGGGGCCCAGGAAGCAGGTATCTTCAATACCGGGCACTTTCATCCCCTTCCTGCCCAAGCCAATTTTCAGCTTTCAGCGCTGTCACACTTTGAATAACAACTGCCGGGGGGTAGGGTGGTGATACTTCGTAAAAAAGCTGCACTGGTCCGACCCCCCCCCCCCCTTCCTCCAACCCGCCTTCTATTACAAGTCCTTTCCTGTCCCAGCATGCCCCCCCCCAGTACATATCAGCCCCACCTTCTAGCACAAGTCCTCTCCCCTTCCAGAGAACCCCCTCAGTACCTACTCAACCCCCCCCCCAACTTGCCTTCTAAAACAAGTCCTCTCCCCTCCCAGAGCACCCTCCAGCACATATTCGACCCCCCACAACCCACCTTCTAGCATAACCTCTCCCCTCCCAGAGTACCCCCCAGCACATATTCAACCCCCCCCTAACCCACCTAGCACAAGTCCTCTCCCGTTCCAAGCCCCCCCCCCCCCCAGCACATATCCAAATTCTATGCAGCACCCTCTACCTTGGGTAGGTTGCAAGAGGTAGTTGTTTTTTTGTTACAGCCAGTGCAGGTAAATTTAAGCAGGTCTAGCTAAAAGCTATGCCTATTTGTTTTTTATCTGGCGACTTGGAGTGGTTTGAGAGTAGCAGCAGATGACTGACATGTGGCTTCATCTCTCCGGCGCCTCCCTCTGGTTTCTGGAAGGTTCTGGAAAAGAGGTGGAAAGAGAGAATTGGAGTGGCATGGGGCGTATCTGGGAGCCCTGACCAGTCCCCAACTAGGATTTTCAGGGGGCAGGCCTCCTATATATACCCAGGGTCAGCCTGCTGGGGAGGAGTTGTCGGGTGGAAGAACTGAGTGATGGAGTGTTAGGCTGTCATGGCCTTTGAGGGAGCCCTCTTTCTGGTGGGTGACCTTGGAGCTCGGGAGCTGGAAGGAATCTCTTCATACAACCCAAACGAGGGGTGTCCTGAACAGGAGCAGGTGAAGGACAGCGGGGAACATTTCCGGGCAAGTCATCAGGAGGGATACATCCGAGGTCGGTGAGTGATAGGCACAGTAAGAAGATATGGGAGAGACATACCAGGAGTGGATGTAGAGCCAGAGGGAGACTGATGTTGCTGGCATTAGAGACAGGCTGCAGCCAGGAGGGTTGGCAGAGTCTGCATAGGACTAACTGGGACCAGTAGTCCACCTAAAACACAGCTAGCACATAAAGACTATTTTCAGTTGATATTGGTTGCTACACCAAAGGGGAATGCAGACCAGGGCCGTCTTTAAGGCAGGGCAAAAGGGGCAGCTGCCCTGGGCCCATCATTGTTGTGGGACCCAAAGCAGCTGCCTCATACCTGCCAACTACCCCAGTTTAAATTTCCTTGTCCCTTGAAGTTTTAGTCCCGTGCTGTGTCCTGATATCTCAGTGTGAAGTTCTGTTACTAATGCTACCAAGCTCTGCCCTATAGCCGTGTACGGATGACTCACCTGCAGACCCTGTGTTTACATGTAAATACTCTGCATTGATATGTAAATATAGACAGCATCAATATGCAAATAGCCACGGATCAGCAGCATTGATATGTAAATAACCACAGACTGGCAGTAACCTCTAGAAACCAATCAGTGAGCAGTAATAATGTGCAGTAACCTCTAGAAACCAATCAATGAGCAGTAATAATGTGCAGTAACCTCTAGCGACTAATTAGTGAGTGGTAAGGCTGTCCAGTAACATCTAGCAACCAATCAGTGAGCAGTATTGATGTACATTAATCTCTAGCAACCAATCAACAAGCAGAAGTCATGTGCTGTAACCTCTAGCAAATAATCAGTGGGCCATAATGTGTGCTGCAACCTCTAGTAGCCAGTCAGTGAGCGGTAATGATACCTCTGGCAACCAATCACAATCGCTGCCTGATCTGATTCAATAAACTGATTTTTAGTCTAGCCGCTGTTTATTGTATGTCTCAGAGTAGGTAGAGAGCAAAATTGCATAGGGGGGGGGGGGGGCACTGCTACACCTAGATTTTGCTTAACCATGCCCCTTCCAATGTAAAGTTTGACCGCACCCAATTTTTGCCGCAGGTATCGGCCTCCCTTAAGTATGTGGAATGTAGCGCTGGTATTTTTGCCATGTAATGCTAAATAATGGACAATGCTAAAGATTGGTATTTGGCTCCCTCTGGTGGCGTATAGTGTGAATGAGACTTGTTTATTCTACACATAAAAACCTATGCAGGAAGTGACTTATTTATTCTGTGAAAGGACTCACTTACCCACAATGCACATCCACCTACCCATGAACCCTAGGTGGCTGAACTGCATGCTGGGTAGGTAATACAAGGCCGAGTGCAGCCATTTTCTGGTCTGTTCTGGACGCATGGCCTGCCTGCAGGGATCTGTGAAGGAGTGTTCCAGAAGAGGGCCTACATCGCGCCGAGCGGAACAGCAACCATTGACTCTGCCTTACCACAGTGTGCTGGAGAAGCGGTGTGATCGGGTCAAAGAAATTCTGAAATGCCTGGTCCCTCTACTGTCAATTCAGAAAGGGACAACCCCATCTCACCTCTTGACACATCTGTACCAGACACCACGGTGTCAGCTGTAAGTGCACAGAACAGTCTCCCATCACATGAGAACTGGTGGGAGGCTCCTCTGTCAGTACTGTGCAATCGCCTAGAGGCAAAAATGTGTAATAGAGCTAAGATTTTGAATATCTTTGGGGACCAAAGACTTAAAGCAGGGGGAGTATGTAGCGCTGGTATTTTTGCCATGTAATGCTAAATAATGGACAATGCCAAAGATTGGTATTTGGCTCCCTCTGGTGGTATGCAATGTGAACGAGATCTGTTTAACTTTCACAGCAGAGCAGGAAGTGTTTTGTTTACTTTGTGAAAGGACTCACCTACCCACAATGCCCACTCACCTACCCATGAACACTAGGTGGCTGAACTGCATGATGGGTAGGTAATAAAAGGCAGAGTGCAGCCATTTTCTGTCTCTTCTGGATGCATGGCCTGCCTGCAGGGATCTGTGAAGGAGTGTTCCAGAAGAGGGCCTACATCGCGCGGAGCGGAACAGCAACCATTGACTCTGCCTTACCACAGTGTGCTGGAGAAGCGGTGTGATCGGGTCTGAGGATCCAGAACCCCTGACGGAGCCAAGCGAGGGTCCGGGTCATCTTGCGGAGCGGAGCAGCGTGACGGTGCTGACTTGCAGCAGGACTGAGACAACCGGAGCGGAGGTTCCCAACTTTCCAGGCCTGGTGTGGTGAGGGGGCTGTCGCCCAGAAGTTATTTAACACACTTAACACACTAAAGCCCCATACACACACAGTAGGACTTTTTGACAACAAACTTCAAGATTAGCAAGTTTTCAAAAAAATCCGAGCGTGTGTACGCTCCATCGGACAAACTTTTTCGGGTTTTCATCGGACAAAAGTTCGCTCTGCAAACGGACAAACTTTTCGGCAACAAAAGTCCTATGGTGCAAAGTCCTATCGTGTGTACAGAAATCCATCAGACTTTTGTCCGAAGTACAAACACGCATGCCCAGAACCAATGTTAAAATCAACCAACAATAGCAGAAGTTGACCAAAGGGTGGCGGTAAAGAGCAGAAAAACCACGTGATGTTGGGAAAGTTTTGGGAAAGTTTGCAGAAAAGTCCTGCCGTGTTTATGCTATGGGTGTTCCCGACCAACTCCCTTCGGACAAAAATCCAACCAAAAGTTTGTTTGAAGTCCGACCGTGCGTACGAGACTTTAGACTTATCTCACAGAGTTGCTGAGACCTGAAGTCCTACAAGGAGGTCTCATTCAAACAGACTGAGTTCAATCAGGCCTCAAAGCCTATACTTCATTGAGGGTTGACTGACGGTTAATGGATACCTACACCGGAGGCATCTACCTGTACAAGTGTGTTGCATAGCAGGAATTGTTATCACTCTTCATTTTATGTTTTCTTCATTACTTGTTAAACCCCTCGGATTACAAACACTGCAGTATAATAGCTAGCAGAAGAAAGAAGACCAGAGACTACACTTCTCACTGGGAGGTTTTGTGTTTCGGTTACAGTAAAAAAAAAGGACTGCATTATACCTCAGGGGGCGCTCTTGAGAAATTGTATTGTGCTGTGTTTGATACCCTTGCATTAGTGTGTTTAGTGCGGCCGTACTGGAAGTGGGAAGGTGGCCAGTTTCAAGGAATTTCATTCTGAGCACTAGTCCCACTTTAAGACGCGCCTGCAGTAGAGATTCAAGGAACCGTTTAAGTGTTAATAATTTGCGAACACTCATTGCACTATTAAAGTAAGTTTGTATATTTATACAGTTATTATAACCACTGTTTTTATACCAGTTTCAGTAAACTTACATTCTGGTTAATCACAATTGGTGTGAGGCTTGTTCATTATCCTAACAGGTGGGACAACGGATGCCCAGATAACGGTAAAGGTACACTATATGCACATTGTTATTGTGGGATTGTTCCTTGTAGTAAAAGCTTCACATCAACACTGTTACAGAGCTGTGTCAAGCGGGCTGAGACAATTTATTTGGGGGTAGGAGAGCAGAGTACAGGCCCAATCAATTACCAGCAGCTCCTTCGAGGGTCAGTGCTACATGTGGGGGCTCGTCGTACGGGATTCTGTTACTCTGCAATCAAGCCAACCCTCTTGGCACCAGTATGGACCCCGTCACAGTGGTCCAGTGGTGTGAAGCAGAAGGTGCTCGCTCAGAAGCGAGCGTGGCAATTGAACTCCCAGGAGAAGCTTGGGAGGAAGAACAGGTCAGCCAGATTGTAAAGGCATTGTCCCCAGATAGAAAGGCCTGGGTGATCGCCGTCAGACCAGATTGTGGGACCTCTCACACTTATGCCCTATTGGAATGGAGAAAGGGAATTCCGGAGAACTTTAGAGGCTTGAGTGTGCAGCTAGCTGGCAAAACCAAGTTTTACCTGACGCACCCAGAAGAGGGGCTCGGAGGGAGCTCTGCCAACTCTAGACATGTTAAACCACCAACGCGGGAAGTTAGTTTTGGGTCAACCCCAACCAAAAGCAGAAGAAGGCCCCCTTTGAAGAAGGAAGGGGCCGTGGTTGACACGCTCAAGGCTCACAGGAGAGGTTCCCAGTCGGAACAACAACTAGCTGATCTAAAATGGCAGTACCACGATATACAGGAAAGGTTCCAGGAGACCTCCGGCATGATCGCGGAACACATTAAAGTGTTAAGTGTCACGTGCAAGGACTTGAGCGGTGGTAAGCAAAGGGAAAGACCTGCTTCAGTCATCCAGAGACGCATTCATAGCCACTTGCCATAGGTGACGATCCGGAAAGATTTCAAGATCGAAGGTCAGATAGGAGAGAAGGAACAGAAAGACAAACTGTCCTACACAAACCTCCTGCATCAGATTGACCTGGACTCCAAAGAGGATATCTTGAAATTGTAGAGGTTGTAGTCAACGCCATTAGCCCAGGCATGCTATCAAAGGCATGCTGGAAATGAAAAATGGACTGACTTTAGTAAAACTCAGGAGAATACTAAAGAGCTACTACAAAGAGGAAGATGCTGCTGAACTATATCATCAACTGATAAATATGGCACAGAGCAGTCAGGAGACTCCCCAGAATTTCTTATTCAGGGCCATTGAATTGAAAGACCGTCTGTTGTCTGTCTCGAAAGGAGAAGATTCAGATGAACACTTTGTGGCTGAACTGATCCAGGAAAAATTCCTGAGGTCTGTGGCTACAGGATTTGTGGAGTGACTATGTCAAGTTCCAGTTAAGGCAGTACTTGGACGATCCTTTCATTCCAGATGAGGTGCTCATCGAAGAGACTAATGAAGCAGCCAAGATGGAAATGGAAAGGGAGAAGAAACAAAGGAAAATCCAGTCCAGCAACACGGCAAGAACCAAAGGACATCAATCCGATATTCTACAGGGCTCTCGGGAACCCAGTGTCCTGACAGTAAACACAGATCAAATGTCCTGGTCCTTACCTGTACAACATCTGCCAAAGTCTGAATTAGGAAAACTGCTTCAGATGCAGAAGGAGATGTTGGAAATGATGGCCCTGTTGACTGCTAAACTGGTTGGACCACAGAAGAAGGAAGTCCCGGCACCTAAGACCCCGACGGGTCCTACAGCCGCTCAGACCGAGAAACCGGCGAAGCAAAAGACCTGTTTCAACTGCGGGGGAGTTGGACATTACTGTCAAGTATGTCCGAGCCCGGCAAAGCCTGAAACAAAACGTCAAGAGCCGGCAGAAAACTTCAGAGGGCCCCAGTGAAGGAGTCAACTGGGCGCCCTGTTACAACAGCCAGCTCCAAACAAACCCATACATACCAGGCCCCTGGGGCCACAGTTAGGCTGAATCTGGGCAAGAACCCACTGAAGCGAGGCGTAAAAGTACAAACTAACAAACAGGCTAAACCTACCACTCCCCATGGATTCCCTCCTAAGCTAGTGGGACCTTCCCCAATTGTCCCCATCCAACTGGAAGGAATCTACGCTAAAGCCCTGTTGGATACTGGAGCCCAAGTGACTCTACTTTACAGAGACTTTTATAAAAAAACATCTCAAATACTTGCCACTGCAGAAGCTGGAGGAATTAGAGATATGGGGCCTAGGGACCCAGAATTTCCCTTATTTCCCTTATGACGGCTACCTACCCATTAAGCTCACCTTTGACCCGAGTGTGGAGGGAAAGGCCAAAACCTTCAATACCCTGGCAGTGGTGTGTCCTCGCCCCCCAGGGGCTGAATGAAGTTCTCTCATCATTGGGACCAATACTGACCTGGTCCGAAGACTTCTGACATCGCTTGTCCAGGAACAGAGCACTCCAGCCATGAGGGTGCACCCAATGCTAGCACAAGTGTACCAGAATCTAGTGCACGAGTAGAAAGCCCCATCAGAAGGAGTGGGAAAAATTTGGCGCCTAGACAGGAGTGAGAAGGTTGTGCAACCTGGTGAAGTAGTCTGTTTAAAAGCTTCTATAAAACTGAGTTGGAGACAACCTGGCCCTGGCCTAAGCGGAGGGAAGATCTCAGTCAGTGTCCGAAACACCACAACCTCACCTGTGAAGATGCCGGCTAGAGTGTTGCTGGGGCAGGTGAATCAAGCAACCCCAGTCTCACCGTGTGGTATCATGGGAGGACAGGAGGGAGAGATTCCTATGGAAGAATTCTACCCGAAAAACACTCCCCTTACACCTGCTTGGATGAAGAGAGCAAAAACCCAGCTCCTGAGATGGAGAACTGCCTTTTCAAAAAGTGAGTTCGATGTGGGGCTTGCAAAAAGTGTTGAACACAAAATTCGAATGGAGGAAGATAAACCCTTCCGAGAGAGGGTCAGGTGGATTCCACGGCGAGACTTGGAAGACCTGCGGGAACAGCTGGCTGAGCTGAAGAAGACAAGGATCATCCGAGAGTCCATATGCTTCCCCAATAGTGGTAGTGAGGAAGAAGAATGGGTCATTACAGTTGTGTATTGACTATAGGACACTGAACCGAAGGACCATTCCTGACCAATACACCACACCCCGACTAGAAGATGCTTTACAGAGCCTGTCAGGGGCGAAGTGGTTCAGTGTGCTGGATTTAAAAATTGGGTACTACCAGATCCCCATGCACCCCGAAGATAGGGAGAAGACCGCTTTCATTACCCCTGTAGGATTCTGAGAATTCAATCGAATGCCACAAGGTCTGTCTGGAGCCCCAGCCACTTTCCTGAGATTGATGGAGAAGACTGTGGGCGACATGAACCTGATTGAAGTGCTGGTATATTTGGATGATGTAATAGTGTTTGGCAGAACATTGGAAGAGCACGAAGAGCACCTGGAGAAAGTCTTCTTGAAGAGACTCCATGATGAAGGCCTGAAGCTCTCCATGGAGAAGTGCCAATTCTATCAACCTTCAGTGAATTACCTGGGCCACATTGTGTCCGCCGAAGGAGTGGCCACAGACCCTCAGAAGCTGGAAGCTGTCACCTCTTGGCCCAGACCCACGAATGTGACCAAACTTAGGTCATTCTTAGGGTTCTGTTCATACTACCGGAGGTTCGTAGAAGGGTTTGCCAAGATAGCTCATCCACTCACTGAGCTGTTAAAGAACCAAGAGGAAGCTCAGATAAACCTTCAGACAGCTGAAGTGGAGCCTTACCACTGCCCCGGTCTTGGCCTATGCAGACCCTACCAGACCCTACAAACTGCACATTGATGCCAGCCGAGACGGGCTGGGTGGAGTGCATTATCAGGAGCATGACGGACACTTAAGGCCCATTTCTTATGTGAGCCGGAGTCTGGCACCTGCTGAGAAGAATTACCCAACTCACAAGCTCGAATTTCTGGCCTTGAAGTGGGCAGTAGTAGACAAACTAAAAGACTATATGGTGCCGAACTTGTGATCAAAACGGACAACAACCCTCTCACGTACTTGCTCACTACAGCAAAATTGGACGCCACAGGCCATAGATGGTTGGCTGCCCTCTCGGCATTTACCTTCAGCCTGAAATATCGACCAGGGGTTGGGAACCGGGACGCAGATGCACTGTCAAGAAGGCCCCACTGTTCCCAGGACCACTCAGGAGGATGGACTCAGCTTACCCCTGAGGGAGTAAGAGCCCTTTGTGAAGGGGCGGAACAACAAGTGAAAGGTGGAGCCAGGGCTGAAGAAGTCGGAGTGTCCGCTGCGGGGGTGCCTAAGTGCTATTGTGATGTCACTCAAATTGTGGAGGAGGGTCTACCTAAGCTATCTCGGAAGGACCTCCGGAGAGACCAACAGGAAGATCCCCTCTGTGGCCTGGCATTGAAGGCCTTGGAGAGCCAACACCCTGATCTACTTCTCCAGAGTACTCAGAAGGAAGCTCGCCTGCTACGTAAAGAGTGGGATCAGTTGCAGCTGCAACAAGGGGTGGTCTACCGAAGGGGCCCCTCTGAAGATCCTGAAGAGAAGTGGCAGTTTTTTCTGCCAGAGAAACATAGAGAGAAAGTATTAATCGCCCTGCATGATCACCATGGCCATCTGGGACCAGAAAGGACTCTTCAACTGGTAAGGGACAGGTTCTATTGGCCATACATGAGGACTGAAGTGGAGAGCTACTGTCATTCTTGTCTCAGGTGCATACAAAGGAAGACCTTACCCCAGCGAGCCGCCCCAATGGACCATTTAGAGAGTCAGGGGCCAATGGATCTAGTATGCATAGATTTCCTATGTTTGGAATCTGACCTGAGTGGGCAAGGAAATATCCTGGTAGTCAGTGATCACTTCACTCGATACGCTCAGGCATTTCCTACTAGGGATCAGCAGGCATCTACAGTGGCGAAGACCCTAATGGAAAAATTCTTCATTCACTATGGCTTGCCTCAACGGATCCACTCAGATCAGGGAAGAGGCTTTGAGAGTACCCTTATTAAACAACTGTTGGATCTACTAGGCATTCAAAAATCCAGGACTCCTAAGTAGGGTTGCCACCTGTTCGGGATTCACCCATGTGTCCGGGTTTTGAATCATTTGTCTGTGTTTCAGCTGTCCAACATTATTTGGACCAAAATGTGACTTGGAACGGGATGTGAATGTGATTACTATTTGAATAAAAAAACGTTTGGACGAAATTGATGATCCTTGGTGTGCCTCTTAAGTATCCCTCCCCAGCATGCACAGCGGGGCACCACTCCCACTGAACCGCTGCCGAGAAGGGACACCCAATACACCATGGTCTGCCTGCGTTCCAACATGGACGTAAGGTGGTACCGCCACCTTCAGGCAACAAGGGAAAACACTTTTAGGCAACACCATAGCCAGGACAGAGGCAATTTGTATGTAATTACACAAGTCTGAGCCCAACTATTGGCTAAGACATCCCCTAAATTTACAATAGCGCCCCAATCATCGAAGTGTGTCAAAGGAAAAAAATTTAAACCCTCAAGCCTGAGGGTTTGGTACCTGAACCAAAAAAAAAACTGGGAGGGGGAAGGGAAAGGAAAAGGAACAAAGTACAAAATGACATGGAAACATTTGTACATTACACATTTGACATGAACACTACCACCCTTCACTAACTATCTAAACCCACCCCATTCTCCGATGGTCTTGACAGCAGATCTGGTACCTAAAAGAAAACACAAATATGCATAGTAAAAATACAAGAATCAGACATATTTACAAAACTGCATCTCCGAGGAGAGGGAGCTTTCCTTCTTTAAGATTTTCTAGGGAGAAAGAAAAAAAAATAACCATGTATCCACATGAAAAGTCTTTCCCTACACTGACAACCACTGCCACCTAGTGTCAGAGGCCTCACATAAATGTCCTTTAAGCAGGGGCTGAAGCAACAAACATTTTGAACTCGGCGTTCTCAGCAACCCTATCCTGTCTGACTAACTTCCCAGAGTTCAATAGCATAGCAAAGAAAGTTTCCTCTGGTAATGAAAATGCTTTCTCTTCTCTTCTCCTTATGGGAGAATTAAAAGACAAACAAAAGCAACGTCAGTTCGCTGGTTTAAGGCAAATAGAATCTGGGATCAGGTAGTGTTAGAGACCTTCCTCGCTCATTCAGGACAGTGATGGAATACACAACGTCATCTTCCCATACACTGCAAATGACCACCCTGTCGGCATAAATGTGCCGGCCGCAACTCCAATACCGCCGGCATCCTCCGAACAGCTCAGCCACAAGAAAAGAGTCCGGCTTTCTGAGGTGCTTAGGTATGGCCAATTGATCCCAAACGGCTTCATCATACCACTGCTCCCTGATTTCTTCAATTTCCTGCATAACCTCTCGTAGTACATACAGGAATTTTAAACCATATTCTTTGGTTACCCTGTCCATGAGGACTTTTTGTAGACGAGCAATTCTGGGCAATGATTGACGGCTCCCTGTCCTGGGTAGTACGCATACACCCAGTGACTCCTTCACCAAAGACTTAGCAGGCTTACGTAGCGCCTCTCTAACTGGAAAAGTCCATTTACTATCACCCAGGGTCTCCATCCGATGTGTGATGTCCCTAGAGTTCATAGCCGATAACTCAGAGAGGCTATGTATCGGGGTAACACACTTCCCCTTGCCCCATCTCGCCCTGAGACAAGGTCTCTAACAAGTCATCATCACCGGCGTCGGACGAGGAATCCAACTCTGAATCCTCCTACTCTTCGGCCAGTAAATAGGTGCGAACAGTCCCAGTAACTTTTTTCCCAATATCCTTACCGGTTCCTGTCGTGGACTTCCCGGGGACATCGCCGCGCACAAGGTCCGGTTCCGGCAGGTGCTGGGGTAGGCCTTGACCGTGGCCGCGGGAAGCCTTGACGTATCCCACCTTCCGTTTCACTGGTGGGACGGAGACACATGTTGTGGCCGTAGCATCCACTGCAGTGTCCGCCGGTGGCTCCGTAGTGGCAGCGATGTCTACTCCGGACTTACTTGCTGCAGCAGATGCAGTGCGGGCAGGCTGACCCGCAGGGGCAAAGGCGACCTCCTCCAGAGTAACAGTGCCTGTGATCCAGTCTATCCGATAGGCGCGGGGTGGCACGGTGGGTTGGTCCACCTCAAAGAGATATTCCCCGCAGGATAGGCATTGACCAAATGGGCGCAACTGTATGGCCAGTCCATCGCATCCAGAGCACAGCATGCCCAGGGCCTCCACATCTTGTCTCGTATAGAGCATCAAGGCGTCCTCTTGGATTTAGTCGGATCCCTGTGTCTGTGAGCGGGGCTCCCGATGGCATAGCCCCCATAGCATTGGGCATAGAGAACATCCTGGGTCCCAATATGGCTGGGGCCCATGAAAGGGAAGACATGCTGCTTAATTTGGCAACTTCTGGTCCTTGGCACCAAACACACTCACGTGTTTCACGCAGCTGGCAGGAACTCCTCCCCTTTTTGCTCTTCTGCACGTAGCTCGCGGGCTTTCTCTTTCTTGGTTCCGCCCATGGCCTATGCAGTTGGCAAAGTGATCTGTACCCCTTAACCCCTTCTTCTCTTTTAAAGCACAGTCCAAAACTTTCTTGCTTGCAGACTTCCAATAAAGTAAAAAAACATTAATCCAGTTGTCAGAGGCAACGGCAAATATCCCGGATGAGCCCCCACGTGTAGCACTACCCCGTAGGAGCCTGTCCTCCGGTAAGCCCGCGCATGCTCGATGAGACTTTGACGCATGCGCGGTAGCTTCCAAGGCATAGGTAGGGTGAAGAAAGATGGCGGCGACGGCATCGAATGTGACGAGCGCATGCTCCTCGTAGTCGATGACGTCACCGCGTTCGTGCCATTGAAAAGAACGGTGGTTCTTTTGAATCGTACGTGTGTACACTCGGCCGGCAAGAAATAGGGTTGCCACCTCATCCCTTTAAACCCGAACACACATGAATTACACAGGTTCTGAGGCTAATTAAATGCAGATGAGGCACCAAGTAAGTTTAATTATCACCTTAATCAGCCACAGAACCTGTTTAATTCATATGTGTTCGGGTTTAAAGGGATGAGGTGGCAACCCTAGCAAGAAAGCTTGCCAGGAATCTCGTCTGGAAAACCGATGGGTTTTTTCCTGACAAGAATCTTGGCCGTGTGTACTAGGCTTAAGCATTATTACAGGTTTACCTGTAGGTGCAAGATAAAAAAAGTGGGTTTACTATAGGGTGACCAGACATCCCCGGTTTCAGGGGACAGTCCCCGGATTTAGGACACTGTCCCCAGACCAAGTCTGTCCCCGGTTTTGTCCCCGGATTTGATTTCAACGGGAGCTGGGACAATTTCAAAGACAGTCAGTGCAGAATTAAAAAAACAATTCTGAATTACACCCACCCACTCCACCGCACCTACTAGCTTAGGGGGGTGTATTTTTTCCATTATCTGTGTCCCTTTCTGATGATCATGTGATGGTCGGAGCGGAGGGACTATTTTTTCAGTTTCAGGTGCCCATCCAGCTCCGCTTGCATGTTCTTCTTTCTTGACTCATATCCCGGCCAGTCGCCTGCCTGCTTACCTCCTTGCCTTCCACGGCGGAGTGATCTTCAGGAGCAGGATCACTTATATACGTGATCCTGCATTTCTAGGTATCTGAGCCAATCAGCGGACTCGATGACCACCGGTACCCGCTGATCGTTATGTACATAGGCAGAACGGTGGTAAACAAGGCAGTTCGCCATTCTGTCAGTATGGAAGACATTGATCCTGTGTTTCTGCAAAGCAGGTACAGGGATCTATGCCTTACCTTAGTAAAAGCACCTCCCCCACTGTGAGAAAACACTTGTTGGGCACACATTTAACCCTTCGATTGCCCTAGATGTTATACCCTTCCCAGCCAGTGTCATTAGTACAGTGACCGTGCATATTTTTAGCACTGATCACTGTATTAGTGTCACTTAGTGTTCGATTTGTCCACCGCAATATCGAAGTCCCACTATGAGTTGCTGATTGCCGCCATTACTAGTAAAAAAAAATATGTCCCCGGATTTCATTTTAAAAATCTGGTCACCTAAGTTTACTACCACTTTAAGGAAGCCATTTCTGGACTCCATGTTGTAGTATTTATTTTAAGACAGGAACAAGTTTTATGTATTTTAAATATTTTTGGGAGGTTTAGGTAAGGGTGTAGTTCTTATTGAAGTCGCAGAGCCTGGCGATTAACTTTTATTTTATTTTTTTTCAAAAGGAGGCCAGCAACCATTTTGCGGTCTCCCATTTAGGTCGCACGCCGGTCTCCGGCAAGATGGCTGCCCCCCCCCCCTTTCCTGGAGTTGCCATGGTGGCCGCGCTTTGACGTCACTTGCGGAGGGGTGGCGCCTTCCTCGGCCAATCGGCGCTTCCGCCGGTCGGTCACGTGCCCCCCTTCCGCCCTCTCCACCCCCTTCCCCTCGGCGCTGGCCGATGACGCGCACGCCCGCCCTCGCTCGCAGTCATTGTGGAAGATGGCGGCGGTGTGAGCGCGCCCTCCCCCGCACCCAGCGCCAGCAACATGAAGCGGCAGAGCGAGCGGGGGGAGTCGAGCCCCGGTCGCGCCAAGAGGGCCCGGGAGAGGCGGGAGGAGGCCCACAAGAGTTCTGGAAGGAGAGAGAGGGCCGGCCAGGCCTCGTCACCACGCCGGGCCCGGGACCCGCCACCCCCGAGGCCGCTGCTGCTCCCAGACAGCCCCGAATACAAGACTTTGCTGGTCAGTAACCTGGGCTCGGCCCTCCCAGAGCCCCTCCTGGAGGACTGGCTGTTCCGCCACTTCCAGCGCTTCGGGGACATCAGCGTCAAGCTGTCGCACACGCCAGACCTGGGCCGGGTCGCCTACATCAACTTCCGCAGGCCCGCGGACGCCCGCCAGGCCCGGCACGCCAAGCTGCGCCCGCTGCTCTACGACCGACCGCTGAGGGTGGAGCCCGTCTTCACGCAGCAAAGCGTCCGCCGCCCCGATCCCAGCCCGCTGCCGCTGACCGCGCTGCCCACCTCGCCCCGCCACCTTCTACTGCCCCCGGCCTCCTCGGCGGACACTTACTACAAACTTTATGAGGAGCGGGTGAGGGGAGGCAGTGGCAGCGGAGGAGGCGGAGCCAACTACCGCCTCCCCAGCGCGGCGGCCGCCGCCGCCAGCAGCGCGGCCGATGACGAGCAGCTGGCCCCCGAGGACGACCACCGGGCCACCCGCAACCTCTTCATCGGCAACCTGGACCACGCGGTGACGGAGGTGGACCTGCGGCGGGCCTTCGACAAGTACGGCCCCATCGAGGAGGTGGTGATCAAGCGGCCGGCCCGCAACCAGGGCGCCGCCTACGCCTTCCTGAAGTTCCAGAACTTGGACATGGCCCACCGGGCCAAGCTGGCCATGAGCGGCCGCCTGCTCGGCCGCAACTACATGAAGATCGGCTACGGCAAGCCCAACCCCAGCACCAGGCTGTGGGTGGGCGGACTGGGGCCCAGCACCTCCATCGCCACCCTGGCCCGGGAGTTTGACCGCTTCGGCAGCATCCGCACGGTGGACTACGTCAAGGGCGACAGCTTCGCCTACATCCAGTACGAGAGCCTGGACGCCGCCCAAGCGGCCTGCACCCAGATGAGGGGCTTCCAGCTCGGGGACCGGCGGCTGCGCGTGGACTTTGCCAAGGTGACGCAGGAGGAGGCCGCGGCCGCTGCGTCCCGCTACGCCCCGCTTCAGGCCGCCCCTTACCCGCTCCCCCTCTCCTACGAACTGCTCCAGTCCGAGGTCTACGGCCGCCACCGCGCGGCGCTGGAGCCCGACCTACGGGTGAGAGACAGGACTCCCCCGCACCTCCTGTACTCCGACCGGGAGAGGCCCTTCGTGGAGGCGGGCTGGCTGAACTCTGAAAAGCGCAGCGCCGCCCGTGTCGCCCGCAGCCGCAGCGGGGACCGCGGAGGAGGAGGTGGCAACAGCAGCTCAAAGAACCGAGAAGAGAGACGTCGACGACGCAGCTTGTCCGGGGAAAGAGGCCGCAGGGTGGAGCGCAGCCCCGACCGCCCCAGGAGGGAACCTGCTGAGAGGGAGGTCAGCTCCACCCCTTCCCCGCAACACAACCACCGCCCCCCACAGCCAGACAAGCCCCGCCCCCCTACCCCCGAGCCACCCCAACCCAGGAGAAACCACCACCCCCGCCCTCCCGAGCCCCCAGTGGAAAGAGTGTCCCCGGGGGCGGAGAAGGGACGGACGCTGCCGCCCGTCTGGTGCGGTCACCTGGTACTGAAAAACAGCTGTTTCCCCACCTACATTCACTTCCTGGAAGGAGACCGTGACGTGCCCAGCGCCCTGCTGAGGGACCGCTCCGTGCCCGGCGGGGGCAGCCTGACGCAGCTCAAAATCGCTCAGCGGCTGCGGCTGGACCAGCCCAAACTGGAGGAGGTGACTCGCCGCATCAGGCAGGGTGCCCCGGGGGGCTTTGCAGTACTAGTGGCCATCCAGGCCCCGCAGAACGAGGGGGTGCTCCCCGAGGAGCCCAGCTTACAGCGGCGCCTGCTCAGGAACCTGGTCTCCTACCTAAAACAAAAGCAGGCGGCCGGAGTCATCAGTCTGCCCGTGGGCGGCAGCGGGAAGGGCAGAGACCCCACCGGCATGTTGTACGCTTTCCCCCCAAGCGACTTTCACCAGTTGTACCAGCAGAGTGCCCAGCGGGTGGTGGGCAAGCTAGAAGAGAACATGATTATTGTGCTGGTAAAAGATAACGCCTGATGATCCCGCTATAGACTGCCTCCTACCCAGTCTGTCCTCTCAGAGTTTGTATCTGAGCAGTGTGCTCCCTGCTGTACCCCCCCCCCCCCCAGGAGGGGCCCCTGGCTCTGCTCACATAGGGCCACTCTGTCACTGGTGACCCCTGT
The DNA here is from genome assembly GCA_029206835.1 of Rana muscosa. Classification (NCBI taxonomy): domain Eukaryota; kingdom Metazoa; phylum Chordata; class Amphibia; order Anura; family Ranidae; genus Rana; species Rana muscosa. Next base: position 289,880,821 of record CM055120.1, read on the forward strand.
AAAGAACAGTTTGTATCTTCCTGTCGTCCTGATCTTTGCTACAAAGTATCTCCAGTATCTGTCAGTCATCTGGTCTCCCCTACGGAGTGCTTTGGTTCAGTCCACCGGCCCTGAATCATTCACCTGCAGTGACCTCAGGGCTGGCGGATGAGCTACAGCACTTGAATCTTTAGAATCCGACATCTCTTCAGATGTGTTGGGTGCCTGATTCCCCCCCGAGTGATGTGGTTCAGTCCACCAGCTCCTAAATCACTACTCTGCTGTCACCTGGGGGGGCAGTTGAGCCAAAAAGAGCTTGTAGAGTCCACCGTATCCCTCCAGGTGTGTGCTCACCCCCCCCCCCCCCCCTCTGAGCGCTGTGGTACACTCCACAGGCTCCTAAATTTTTACTAGTAGTGATATAGGGGCTGGTGGATGTATCTGCAGCACCTGGCACTTGTCAAATGCCCCACCTGCTGAGTGATGTGGTTCAATCCACCGGCCCCGAAATCACTTGCCTGCAGTCATCTCGGGGCCAGTGGATGAACTACAAAGACCTATGGCACTAGAAGAATCTGAAACATCCCTCCGGGTGTGTTGGGTGTTTAACCCCCCCCCCATCGCTGTGGTTCAATCCACAGGCCCCTGAATCACTACTGTACTTTGCCGTGATCTCGGGGGGCCAGGGGAGGAACCACAGAGAGTGACGGGGCTATTAGTCCTCAGTGCCGGGGCCCCATTCAATCCACCGTCCCCCGAAATGGTTACTGTACTGACATTGGGGGGGCTGGTGGATGAGGAGCCGCAGCACTTGATCTTCAAACTGCCCAATCCCCCCTCTAAGTGCATTGGTTTGACCCACCAACCCTACTGATGTAGTGGTGGGCAGATCGAACCAATGCGCTCAGAGGGGGGGACCAGGAACCTAACACACCTGGATGATGTATAGCGATGTCTTTGAGTGCCGTAGCTCTTTAAAGCTGGCCATACATTATACAATTTTTTTCTTGTGATTTACCTTGTAAACTATGTAGTGCAAGGGCCTGCCTGACTCCATGTTTTTGGGTCTGACCTCCATATTAGATGGTTTAAGGAAAATTTTGTATAATGTGTGGCCAAGCCCAAGGTTTGACCATACACTATCCAATCAGATTGTTTAGATCTACCATGTAGTACAGGGGCCCGACTCATGTGATTTATATATTGAATGGTTTGTTTAGGTTGGTCGTTCTATTATGTGTTTGTTTTTGGTAAATTGTACAATCAGGTTGTATAATATACAGCAGAGTCTCGTGCTGGCCATACGCTCCAACCTGTGGCCCTCCAACTGTTGCAGAACTACAAGTCCCATCATGCCTCTGCCTGTGGGAGGAGTCATGCTTGTCACTGTCAGCTGCTTGCAATGCCTCATGGGACTTGTAGTTCCACAACAGCTGGAGGTCTTCAGGTTGGGCGCCCCACGAATCTGATTGTACATTACAATCTCCTCCTTGGGATCTACCGCCAAGTATGTAATATAAGGGCATTTGCATAGAAGTTGTGAACGGTGTAGGTTGGCCCTCATATTACATTACTTATGGTCAATTTTTTTTAAATGAGATTCTACAATCCCTTTTTTGGGATCAACCGTAAAGCATGTATTATAAGGGCATTTGCCTAGAAACGGATCGGCCTTTCCTCCATAGTTTTAAAATGTAAATGGAATTGCAATGTGTGTGTGGCCAGACTATGCAATCTGATAGTACAATCTTGTTTTCGATTTACCACCAAGTACGTATTATAAGGGCACTTGCATAGAAACTTGGTTGGATTGTATAGGTTTGCCCTCATATTATGTAGTTTTAGGTAAATATAAATGAGATTGTATAGCATAAGACCAGCCATATATTTTACAATCTGATTGTACGATCCCCTCCTTCTCGGTCTGTCATCAGGGTCTGTACGTTTGCATAGAAATGGATTGGATTTGTATAGGTTTGTCCTCGTATTTACATAAATTTTGGTACATTTTTTTAAAACACAAATTTGTCCAATCCTCTTTTGATCTACCATCGAGTGTGTATTATAAGGGCATTTGCATAAAAAAAAAAAAAAAAAAAGGTTGATGTATAATTTTTTTTGTCCTGATGGTTTTGGTAAATGTGAATCGGATTGTACAGTGTATGGCTTGACTATGCAATCTGATTGTACAATCTCCTATTTGATTTACCATCAAGTATGTTGTTTTTATAAATGCTTTTGCATAGGTTTGACCCTTTTTTTTTTTTTTTGTTTTTTTTTTTTTTTTTATAGATTTGCTAAATGAGATTGTATAATCAGATTGCGGCGTGTATGGCTAGGCCCAGTGATGGGGAACCTCGGCACCCCAGATGTTTTGGAAGTACGTTTCCCATGATGCTCTACTACACTGCAGAGTGCATGAGCATCATGGGAAATGTAGTTTCAAAACATCTGGGGGTGCCGAGGTTCCCCATCACTGGGCTAGGCTGACTATGCAATCTGATTGTACAAATCGCCTTTTTTTTAGCTCTACCGTCAACTCTGTGGTACAAGTTCCTGATTTTTTTTTTTTTGGTTATATATTGAATGACTTGTTAGGTTTGTCCTAATATTGGTAAATCCTCAAGCAGATTGTACAGTCAGCCTTGGGCTGGCCATACACTAGACGGGTCTGATTGTACAATCAGATTGCATAGTCGGCCTCAGCCTGGCCATACACACTGCAATCTGTCTAATCGCCTTTTTAGATCTACCTGAGTCAACTCCATAGTATAAGGGCCTGATTTTCGGGTTCTCTATCGAATGGCTGGTTTTAGGGTTTGTCCTTCTATTACATAGTTTATGGTAAATCTAAAACAGATTGTATGTTCATCCTTGGGGCTGGCCATACATTGTACAATATTTTTTATTTATTTTTTGCTTTTTAAGCTTTACCAAAACTGTATAATATGAGGTCAGACCCGAACGTTTTCAATTTGTATGCAATCAAGCCGGCCCTCGTAATGCATAGATGGGGGGGTCAAACTGACGGTCCCTCCAGCTGTTGCGAAACTACAAGTCCCATCATGCCTCTGCCAGGGGGGAGGGGTCATGCTTGTCACTGTCAGCCTTGCAATGCCTCATGGGACTTGTAGTTTTGCAACAGCTGGAGGGCTGCCAGTTTGACCCCCTCCCCCCTGACATAGATGAAGGTGATTTGAAAAGGAAATTGTATAATGTATGGCCAGCCTATTTTTTTTAAATCGCCCAGCTCTACGGTCAGCCATATAGTCTATGATTTACCAAAACCATATAATAGGAGGTCAGTCCTGAACTCTTTCGGCTTGTATGCAATCCAGGCCGGCCCCTTGTATTACATAGTTGACGGTAAATTCGAAAGGAAATCGAATAAGAAAAAATGTACCGCCAGCCATGCACTATATGACCAGTGCTGGAGAACCTCGGCACCCCCATATTTTTTGGAACTACATTTCCCATGATGCTCCACTACACTGTAGAGTGCATGAGCATCATGGGAAATGTAGTTCCAAAACATCTGGGGTGCCAAGGTTCACCATCACTGCACTATACAATCAGATTGCAGTATGTATGACCAGGCTAGAGCTGGTTACACGTTATACAATGTTCTTGTGCAATTTTGCCTTTTAGATTTACCAAAACCATCTAATAGGAGGTCAGAACCTAAACACTTTCAATCTGTTTGTAATCAGACAGGCCCTTCTACTACATATTTGACGGTAAAGCTGGGGAAAAAAAATTGATCAAAAAAAAAAGTTGTATGTTAAGGCTGACCATGCAATCTGATTGTACAATCGCCTTTTTGGATCTGTAGTATGAAGCCCTGTACACACGGGCGGGAATCCCCGTTGGAAAAAAAAAAAAAAACGCTTTTCTCGACGGGATTCCTGGCAAGCGTGTCTTGCCGCGCTCTGTGTACACACAGCCATAGAAAAGAACCGCCGTTCTTTTAAATGGCAAGAACGCGGTGACGTCATCGACTATGAGGAGCCGGCGCTCGTCACATTCGATGCCGGCGCCGCCATCTTGCTACACCCTACACTACCCTTGTATGCTACCCGCATGTGTCAAAGTTTCATCGAGCATGCGCGGGCTTACCTCGGACACGTAAGCATACAAACGACCGTTTTTCCTCGGCAGGAAACACTCTGCCGAGAATCACGATGCGAAAAATAGAGAGCAGGTTCTCTATTTTTCTCGTTGAGATTCCCGGGAGTTTTCCTGTCGAGAAAACCATACACACGACCGGTTTTCATGGCAAAAAGCTCTCCCAGCAGTTTCCTTGCCGAGAAAACCGTCCGAGTGTACGGACGAGGCTTGAGGGCCTGATTTTCGGTTTCTATATGGAATGGCTTGTTTTAGGTTTGTCCTTCTATTACATAGTTTATGGTAAATCTTAAAGGAGATTGCACCAGATTGTACAGACTGATTGGTCATCAGAAGCCCAATGAGACAAGACAGGGATCTGTTCTTTACAGGGGAATCCTTTTTTTTATTGGTGGACAGGGTCTCTCTTATAATTTGGTGCCCCCTCCCCCCGGTGGTGGTAGGGGGGGGGGGTACAGTGGGCACAGCAGTAGGGAGTGTGGTCCCGTAATTTCCTCCACAATCATTTAGTGACAGATCAGGTTCCTTTTCTATCAACACAGCGGAGTCCTCCCAGTCCTTTTGCTGCTGGACAGATATAAAGTGTATTTTTTTTAATTATTATTATTGATCCCCCATCCCCCCCCCATGTCTGGTGTTATCTGGGCCCCCCCTAACGAGTTGTGTGTTGGACGGGTGGTAGGGAATAGCTGAACTTTCATGATTTTTTTTTTTATTATTTTGTCACTGTGGTTTTTGCATTCGTTTTTTTTTTTTTTTTTATATATAGTTTTTTGCGTGCTTGAGATGTGTCCCGAGTTCCCTGGTGGCGGGGAGGTTTCCCGAGAGTGCCTTATGTTCTAGGTGACTGCTGGGGGGGGGAGGGGAGGGGGTGCCGTCACCGTATCTTTGGATGTGTGTGTGTGTGTGTGGGACTAGGGGGAGGAGTAGCCCAATCCCCGGGGTCTTATTAGTTACTCCCTGTTTATAACCTCGGAAATCCTCCGGGGGGGAGTTAGACGCAGCTTGTTATCTGTTAATGAAGCTTTATGTTGCACCACGCCCTGAGCATCTGGTGGGGGGGGGGTGGTAATTAGTGTACACTGCAGCCCCCTCCCCCTCCCCCTCCCCCTCCATGGTCCCGTAGGTGAAAGAGCGTCCTTATTAGCACTGTCCCGTCCGGCGTTGCGGGTGATCGGCGGAGGGGAGAGCGGGCCGAAACCATTTTTCACTCTTTAGATAACTTTTTTTTTTTTTAACGTTGTCTGTGTGTGTGTGTTGTGAACGATGTAGGTCAGGGTGCCACGCTGGGACTTGTAGTCCGCCAGTAGCTGAAGAGGGGGAGGGGGGAGGTGTTTCCAGACCGGCAATCTACATGTTATGATGACACTGGAGGAGAGAGGGACTCATAGGGACTCCTGTTTATTTTTTATTTTTTGAGCTATAGAGGTTTGTTGACACAACAATAATCACAACAGCACTTCCATGGAAATCGAGTGAAATGAGCGAGGGGCCTATTTATAACGATCGGCAAAATAAACAGTTTTTGTTTCTCATTATCTGCCCGGTTTTGATGCTTTTTTTTTTCCTCCCAGATTTTTATGTATTTTGTTAAAGTTGTCACTCTGGGGGGGGGGGGGGGGGAGGTGCTGAATATGTACGGGAAGTGGTGTCTTTTTGTGATGTTAAAGCCGAACTCTGTGTGTTCTGCCACTTTAAATAGTCCGTCCCAAGCTGGCCCAAATATGCTGTTTTCAGGATGTATTACCAATGCAGGTGGCTGCTGTCAGCTCTATATAAACTATATATCTATTTTTTTAGATCAACTACAGTGGTTTGCTCTTGCAGAGGGACGGGGACTTCCTAGGAACAAAGTCACCGCTCAGCCATTCACAGGAAGCCTTGTAGTTTATGAAATACATGGGTGCCTGTGATTGGCTGAGATGCAGATTGTTGTATGGCATCAATTGATAAAGGTTTCCTGTGATTGGCTGAGTTGGGGATTGTGATGCACATCAGTCGGGTAGCCTTGTATCCATTCAGATGACTGATGTGGTGGAGGGCAGGTGAAGCCATCATTTTGCCCCCCCCCCCCCCAATCAGTCATGATCTCCAACTCGGCCAATCAGAGGAAGCCTAGTATCTATAAAATACAAGGCTTCCTGTGATTGGTTGGAGATCGTGATGTATCCACCTGCCTCCCAAGCTGAATCAGAGGAAGCCTAGTATCCATCCATCCATTCATAAAATACAAGACTTCCCGTGATTGGTTGGGTTGGAGGTTTGCGATCTATCTGCCCTGCTTCCCTACGTCCATCAGAAGAAGCCTAGTACCCATTCATTATTCATAAAATACAAGGCTTCCTGTGATTGGTTGGAGATCGTGATGTATCCAGCTGAATCAGATGAAGCCTAGTATCCATTCATAAAATACAAGACTTCCAGTGCTTGGTTGGGTTGGCGATCATGATGCATCCACCTGCCTCACGTCAGAGGAAGCCTAGTAGCCAATCACAGAAAGCCTTATATTTTATGAATGGATGAGTTGGAGATCATGGCGTATCCGCCTGCCTCCCCACCCCCAGAGGAAGCCTAGTATTCATTCAGAAAATACAAGGCTTCCTGTGATTGGTTGGAGTTGATGTATCCGCCTGCCTCCCTACGCCAGAGGAAGCCTAGCCATTCATTATTCATAAAATACAAGGCTTCCTGTGATTGGTTGGGTTTGTAATGTACCTACCTGCCTTCTCACATCAATCAGAGGAAGCCTACTATCCATTCATAAAATACAAGGCTTTCTGTGAATGGCTGGGCAGCGCTGGATTTTATTCCTGGGCCCGGGAAGTCCCCTTCCCCCGGCACACAGTGCTGAGGATCCATACAGTTTATATACGGCGCTCCCTGCAGACGTCTCCCTTGGTAAAGAAAAAAAATAAATAAATAACACTTCACGATTGGCCAGCTTGGCCCAAAAATAACTAGAAGTGACAGAAAACGCGGCGTTCGGCTCTAAAGAAGCTGCTTTTATAAAGATGTGAATTTCATCCAACATTCACTGGCGGTGAATCAATTTCTCGTCATGGTCTACACCTGGAAGATTCACCTGCAGTGAATGGCAGACCAACTGCTGTACCCCAAAGTTATGAAATGTTCTATGGAGTGTGGAAGGATTAGACGACCTGTCAGGTTTTCATTGCTGTCCGTGCCCTCACCGGGGGGAGTGTCGCCCCGCTCCGTGCCCTCACCGGGGGGAGTGTCGCCCCGCTCCGTGCCCTCACCGGGGGGAGTGTCGCCCCGCTCCGTGCCCTCACCGGGGGGAGTGTCGCCCCGCTCCGTGCCCTCACCGGGGGGAGTGTCGCCCCGCCCCACTCTCTCACCGGGGGGAGTGTCGCCCCACTCTCTCACCGGGGGGAGAGTCGCCCCGCTCCGCGCCCTCACCGGGGGGAGAGTCGCCCGCTCCGCGCCCTCGCGGGTGTGGAGAGTCGCCCTTTAATGGTGCCCCCCTGATGGGTCCACTAAGGAGACGTGTAATTTTCACTCATAGGGCAGCCCATTGAAATACTCGGGGGGGGGGGGGGCTGCCCTGAATGTGATGTGCAAAAAACACAAGAGGGGATTTTCCTGACTGTAAGAGATTTCAAATCCCTTCCTGTTGTATTCCCCAGGACAGGAAGTGAGGGCTAACCCCCCCCCCCCCCCCGGGACACAGATTGTAAAGACAAGCCTTATATGGATTTCTAAACCATTCCCCGCTCCAACCAAAATGTTTTGTCTTTTAAATATATGTAAAACCTAACAAATGAACTTGGTCTGTTGAATATCTCATTGAATGCTTATTGTTAAATCTGTTCAATAAGTACAAAAAAAAAACCATATACCTGTTGATCCTGCCAGAGAGCTGGTTAGCTGATAATTTCCTGTGCTGGTTATTAGCTATCTCTGTGGACTACAGAGCACCTCCCCCCTATGATATGGAGGTGTCTTGTACGCCTGTCCGAGAGTGACAGTGCTGCTCCCCGTAGATGCACTGAGTTGAGCGTTGTCACTTTAGGACCGGAAGTGTTTGTTACTGGCAGGATCACCAATAAAGGTAAACAAATGCAGCCACTACATCTCAGCTACAATATAACATTTATGGGGGAGATTTACTAAAAACCGGAGCGTGCAAAAATCTGGTGCAGTTGTGCATGGGAGCCAATCAGCTTCCAGGTTTTATTGTCAAAGCTTTAATTGAAACAAGCTGAAGATGGAAGCTGATTGGCTGCCATGCAGAGCTGCACCAGATTCTGAGGGCTCCAGTTTTACTAAATCTCCCCCTCCTGGGTTTTTTTTTTTTATACTCTTTAAAGTGTAAGTTCACCTCCTTTCCAAAAAAAAATATAAAGGTGAACTAACGTCCCCGCCCCGCCGTACTTACCCCCGTGGGTGGTTGGCAGTCACCGCCCATACAACTGGTGCGGCAGGTTTGGGATGGGATCTTCCCCCACCGTCTTTCCTTAGGACTTCCAGGATGGATCAGAGCGATTTCTGACTGCTCAGGTGCTGGCTTGTGGCCACTTTTAATGGGAATCGCTCTGATCTGTCCTGGAGGACCTGGAAGGTGGAGCTCAGCCACTGCCCACCCCCCGGTGGTAAGTGCAGTGAGGTGAACTTACACTTTAATTCTCCATTGGGTGATGGTTTAGACCAGTGATGGTGAGCATCGGCACCCCCAGATGTTTTGTAAACTACATTTCCCATCATTGCTCTTGCACTCTGCAGTGTAGTTGAGCATCATGGGAAACATAGTTCCAGAATATCCGGGGGGGCCAAGGTTCCCCATCACTGGTTTAGGCCTGCCACCCGCCGCAGGGGTGTCAAGCTGGCGGTCCCTCCTGCTGTTGCGGAACTACAAGTCCAAGCATGCCTCTGCCTGCGGGAGTCATGCCTGTAACTGTCAGCCTTGCAATGCCTCATGGGACTTGTAGTTCCGCAACAGCTGGAGGGCCGTCTGGTTGACACCTGTGGTTTAGGGTGATGCAATTCATTGGTAAAATTTTGGGTCAAAAAAAATGTATTGGTGAATCTCTGTACAGAATATATTTTGCTGAAATATGAATATGGTGGTGAAACGGGTTGTAGGAGGATCACAGGAGGAGCTTTTATAGCTGAATTCTGGGTGAAAATAAATGCTGGTTCATGTCAAAAGTCAGCCTAAACCAAACTAGTCTTTAAATTGTCCCCTCCCCCCCTCCTAACACCTGTACTAACTAACCTGTGTAAGTAAGAAAGACATATATACAGCGGGTATAGAAAAGGATTACCCCCCCTTTTAAATAATCACATTTTGTTGCTTTGCAGCCTGACATGAAGACGCACACAGTTTTTGTTTTATCCAGCTGTATTTCCTCAGTGTCACTTCTAACATCCAAAAAGATAGAACACCAACATGTCAGAACTAAATAATTAAACAGAATCGCTGAGTTGGAAAAAGGATCCTCCCCACTTTGTGTCAGTATTTTGTTGGACCACCTTTTGCTGTAATTTCAGCCTTTAGTCTGTTGGGATTTGTCTCTACGAACGTCACACATCTGGACTTTGCAATATTTGCCGCTCTTTGCAGAACTGATCAGGTTCAGTTACATTTGATGGTGAGCGTTTATGGACCGCAGTCTTCAAGTCATTCCACCGATTTTCAATGGGGTTCAAGTCTGGGCTCTGACTAGGCCATGCAAGGACATTCCCCGCCTTCTCCTCCAACCACTGTGTGCTCATTGGTGGACATTCCCCGCCTTCTCCTCCAACCACTGTGTGCTCATTGGTGGACATTCCCCGCCTTCTCCTCCCACCACTGTGTGCTCATTGGTGGACATTCCCCGCCTTCTCCTCCCACCACTGTGTGCTCATTGGTGGACATTCCCCGCCTTCTCCTCCCACCACTGTGTGCTCATTGGTGGACATTCCCCGCCTTCTCCTCCCACCACTGTGTGCTCATTGGTGGACATTCCCCGCCTTCTCCTCCAACCACTGTGTGCTCATTGGTGGACATTCCCCGCCTTCTCCTCCCACCACTGTGTGCTCATTGGTGGACATTCCCCGCCTTCTCCTCCCACCACTGTGTGCTCATTGGTGGACATTCCCTGCCTTCTCCTCCCACCACTGTGTGCTCATTGGTGGACATTCCCTGCCTTCTCCAACCACTGTGTGCTCATTGGTGGACATTCCCCGCCTTCTCCCCCAACCACTGTGTGCTCATTGGTGGACATTCCCCGCCTTCTCCTCCAACCACTGTGTGCTCATTGGTGGACATTCCCCACCTTCTCCTCCAACCACTGTGTGCTCATTGGTAGACGTTCCCCGCCTTCTCCAACCACTGTGTGCTCATTGGTAGACGTTCCCCGCCTTCTCCAACCACTGTGTGCTCATTGGTGGACATTTCCCGCCTTCTCCTCCCACCACTGTGTGCTCATTGGTGGACATTTCCCGCCTTCTCCCACCACTTTGTGCTCATTGGTGGACATTCCCCGCCTTCTCCTCCCACCACTGTGTGCTCATTGGTGGACATTCCCCCGCCTTCTCCTCCAACCACTGTGTGCTCATTGGTGGACATTCCCCCGCCTTCTCCTCCAACCACTGTGTGCTCATTGGTGGACATTCCCCGCCTTCTCCTCCAACCACTGTGTGCTCATTGGTGGACATTCCCCACCTTCTCCTCCAACCACTGTGTGCTCATTGGTAGACGTTCCCCGCCTTCTCCAACCACTGTGTGCTCATTGGTAGACGTTCCCCGCCTTCTCCAACCACTGTGTGCTCATTGGTAGACGTTCCCCGCCTTCTCCAACCACTGTGTGCTCATTGGTGGACATTTCCCGCCTTCTCCCACCACTGTGTGCTCATTGGTGGACATTTCCCGCCTTCTCCTCCCACCACTGTGTGCTCATTGGTGGACATTCCCCCGCCTTCTCCTCCAACCACTGTGTGCTCATTGGTGGACATTCCCTCGCCTTCTCCCCCAACCACTGTGTGCTCATTGGTGGACATTCCCCCGCCTTCTCCTCCAACCACTGTGTGCTCATTGGTGGACATTCCCTCGCCTTCTCCTCCAACCACTGTGTGCTCATTGGTGGACATTCCCCGCCTTCTCCTCCCACCACTGCGTGCTCATTGGTGGACATTCCCCGCCTTCTCCTCCCACCACTGCGTGCTCATTGGTGCTGTGTGCTTAGGCTCATTATGTTGGAAGGTAAACCTTCTTCCTATTGACAACTTTCTGCCACCAGAGGGCAGCGGATTTTCCCTTAGGAGTTTGACGGTATTTTGCCCCATCCTTGTTTCCTTCTATCCTGACAAGTGCTCCAGTCCATGCAGCAGAGAAACACACCCATGCCAGGATACTACCATCCCCCGTGCCAGGATACTACCTCCCCCACCATGCCAGGATACTATCTCCCCCACCATGCCAGGATACTACCCCCCCCCCCCATGCCAGGATACTACCCCCCATACCAGGATACTACCACCTCCCCCATACCAGGATATTACCTCCCCCCCCAAACCAGGATACTACCCCCCCCCATACCAGGATATTACCTCCCCCCCAAACCAGGATACTACCTCCCCCCACCCCCATACCAGGATATTACCTCCCCCCCCATACCAGGATACTACCTCCCCCCCAAACCAGGATACTACCTCCCCCCCCCCCATACCAGGATATTACCTCCCCCCCATACCAGGATATTACCACCCCCCATACCAGGATATTACCCCCCCATACCAGGATATTACCCTCCCCCATACCAGGATATTACCACCCTCCATACCAGGATATTACCTCCCCCCCTTACCAGGATATTACCACCCCACATAACAGGATATTACACCCTCCATAACAGGATATTACCACCCTCATAACAGGATATTACACCCCCAAATACAGGATATTACCACCTCCATGCTTTACTGTAGGAATGGTGTTAATTGAATGGATTTCCGCCTGAAATATTGTTTGGTGTGGAGGCAAAATTATAAAATTTTAGTCTGATCTGACCAGAACACCTTTTTCCACATGGCCTCAGAACCTTCAAGGTGCGTTTTGGCAAAGCTCCGTGGTGATGGCATGGGTCCTTTTCTTGAGGGGTGGCTTTTTTCTTACATCAGGAGCCACATTTGTGGGGAATTGGTGATCTTGGTGTCACATGCACACAATGACCTTTTGGTGGCCCTTCTCACCAGTTTCCTTCTGGCTCTTTCATCCAGTTCGGAGCGACGTCCTGATCCGGGAGGGGGGGTCTGTGTTCTACCAAATACCTTCCACTTCTTAATTATAGACGTCGCTGTGCTTCTAGGCATTGATAAAGCCTTTGTATCCATCTCCTGACTTGTGCCTGTCCACTACTTTTATCCCGGAGATCCCGGTGACAGCTCCTTGCCACCTATAGAATGTTTGCTTCAGTTGCACTACCACAGACCAAAATAATCCAGGAAAGCTCTTTTTATGCTGAGCTAAACAAAATGACCACAGCTGATCACAGTTTAAAGTCAAATGGCTTTATGTGCCATTGAAAAGGTGATTAGCTGGGGGGGGGGGGGGGGTTCCCTTTTTCAACTCTGACTCTGTTTTTGAATTTTTTTTTCCTGACTTGTTAGTGTTCTATCTTTTACTTGGATGTTATAAGTTGCACTAGTAAATACAGCTGGATAAAACAAAAACTGTCTGTCTTTATTTCGGCCTGCAAAAGCAACAAAATGTGATTATTTTAAAGGGGGGGGGGGTGATTCTTTTCTGTACTCTACCAATTTACAGCTCTGTCTGGTCATGTGATTCCCTGTGGCTGCAGGGGAGAGGAGGGAGCTCTTGATGACAGCTGGGATTGGTGACGTCAACCATAGGCTTCTATGTCCCAGACATTGTTGGTGCTCCCTCCTCTCCCCTGCAGCTGCATGCTATACGTGATCAGAGCGCTCTGAAAATAAGTATGTACAACTTTCTCCTACCGGTTAGTCAGCATAGGTTTTGGGAGGGGGGAGGGGACATTTTTAAAGTGTCAAACCCAAATCATTTAAAAACTGTCAATACATGCTCTATTATGTTGTGTCTACACTCGCTCATCCACTAGAGCAGGAATCTCCAAACTACGGCCCTCCAGCTGTTGTGGAACTACATGTCCCACGAGGCATTGCAAAGCTCTGGCATGATGGGAATTGTAGTTCCTGAACAACTGGAGGGCCATAGTTTGGAGACCCCTGCACTAGAGCATTTGTTTTCTGTAAACTGCAAAAAAAAAAATCCTGGTTGAATCTGCTGTTCACTGTCTCTCCTTCCTTGTCTGTGTCCCTGCTGAAGCTTTGAGATTCTGTACACCAGCTGTTGACATCTACTGAGCATGCTCCAGTTTCAGTTCCCCCTCTAAGCTGTTAATTTTCTCCTTTTTCCTATCTGTGCAGCCCATGTGACTATAGAGTAATACATGTAGGAGTAAACACAGTAATAAATGACCCCTCCATGTTTCCTATTCCTAAACACAATGGGGCAGGATATAAGATGTTAATTGGTGGAGGCTTCAGCTCCCTGTTAGTCCCAGCACATACAACACCATAGACACAGGCTGGAGGGGGCGTGGCACAGCCTGTGATTGGCAGAACCTCCTCCAGATCTTTTTTACAGTATGAACAAAGTGAAAGCTATTGTCAGTCAACTTTAACTCCGCCTACCATGTAAAAAAAAAGAATAAATATTTGCTTTTGAAATATAGATTTGTATGAAGCTTTAAAAGAAAGTTGTTGCTGCTATTTACGGTATTTATTTAAATTTTCTATTCTATAAAGCCTTTTTTTTTTTTGTCATGTGACCGGCACAGCACCAATCAGCGCCGTGTAGACAGATTTATATATCAGCAGAGGACTAGAAGCCCCTCCCCCAGAACTTTCCCCCTGAGGACAGGAAAAACCTGAGAAGAGTCATGTGATCTCTGAACAGCAATAATTGGATAAGGTGCTCAGATGATTTTTTTTTAGATTCAATACAGCGGCGTGATCTCTATACCTAAATAGAAGAGATGACGGCAATTAAACTTTGTACGATTAGTATCGCTTTAAGAGAGTTAGGTTTAGACTGGCGTTCCACTTTAACACCTTCCCGCCTCCCAGCCTTTTAAGGGTTCTAAAAACTGGGAGGTGGGCATTGGGGTCATGTGACCGCTGTGATTGGCTCTCACAGTGGTCACATGTTCGAAAAGCTCCCAATCGCTAGTATGCATCGGGAGCTCTCCGGAACCCGCCGGCTACTGGTGCAGGGAGTGCGCTCTCAGCAAGGTAAGTAGTAACAGGGCTGCGTATATGTGGCCGCTTGGCAGTAAGGCCCACCCACCGAGCGGCCGAATACACTATATTACCAAAAGTATTGGGACGCCTGCCTTTACATGAACTTTAATGGCATCCCAGTCTCAGACCCCATACACACTATTAGATTTTCTTCAGATTTACCAAAATCATATAATAGGAGGTCAAACCTTAAGGCTGGGTTCACACTTGTGCGTTGCGTTTTTGAGCTCCGGTTTCTTTGCCAAGTTCTCAATCAGTTGTTCAGCGGTTCCTTTGCGTTTTAGCTGCGGATTTGCTGACCTGGGAGAGGAGAGGGAAGTGTACAGTGGCTTACCGCGATCTCGCCGCTGTCATGAGGGGGAACTCCACGCCAAATTTTAAATAAAAAAACCGGCATGGGTTCCCCTCAAGGAGCATACCAGGACCTTAGGTCTGGTATGGATTTTAAGGGGAACCTCCTACGCTAAAAAAAAAAACGGCGTAGGGGTCCCCCCAAAATCTATACCAGACCCTTATCCGAGCGCAGCCCGGCCGGTCAGGAAAGGGGGTGGGGACGAGCGAGCGCTCCCCACCCCCTCCTGAACCGTACCAAGCCGCATGCCCTCAACATGGGGGGTGGGTGCTTTGGGTCAGGGGGGCGCCCTGCGGTCCCCCTGCCCCCATGTCGATGAGGACAAGGGCCTCTACCCGACAACCCTGGGCGTTGGTTGTCGGGGGTCTGCGGGCGGGGGGCTTATCGGAATCCGGGAGCCCCTTTTAATAAGGGGGCCCCCCAGATCCCGGCTCCCCACCCTATGTGAATGAGTATGGGGTACATCGTACCCCTACCCATTCACCTGGTGGAATAAAAATGTCAATAAAACACACCACAGGTTTTTAAAGTAATTTATTAGGCAGCTCCGGGGGTCTTCCGACTTTGGGGGGTCTTCTTCCGACTTCGGGGGTCTCTTCCGACTCTCCGGCCTCTTCTCCTGCTCTCCGCTCTCTCCTCTCGCTCTCCGGTGCTTTCTTCCTTCTGCCGTGCCTCCCTTATCTTCCAGCTCTTTTGCTAGCGGCGGCCCGGTCTTCTTCGTCGCCTTCTTCCCTCTTCTCTTCTCGAGATTTTGACACAACGCTGTCTGCCGCTGTAATGCCGGTTGCACGGTGTGCAATGATTTATATAGGCATGGGGCGTGGTCACCAGGTGATGTCCAATATAATTTTTATTAACTTTTTAATACTAGTAATGGCGGTGATAGGCGACTTATAACGGGACTGGGATAGTGCGGCAGACAATCTGACCCTACCTGGCACTGGGTGGGGGACCCTGAAATCACCATTGACACTAATACAGTAATCAGTGATAATACTATACACTGTCACTGTACTAATGACACCGGCTGGGAAGGGGTTAAACATTTAGGGGCGATCAAAAGGTTAAATACGTGCCTAACTGTGTATTGTGTGCTGCTTTTACGAAGAGATCCCTTAAAGTGGAGTTCCACCCTAAAAAAAAAAAAAAAAATACACCAAAATCCTGCAAAAAAATAGAGAAAAATAAATCGAAAAAAAAAATTAAAAATTTTACTTACCAGAAATGGCGGTTGCTATGCGGATGTTCCTAATCTGCCTCTTCCTAGTCCGCGGCAGGACTTCTTCCTCGTCATCCTCGCGTTGTCTTCTAGGAACTGTGTGTATCCCAAAGAGGAGCCGCCCATTCACAAAGCGCCGCGAGATTCGCACATGCGCAGTAGGAAACGGGCAGTGAAGACGCAAGGCTCCACTGCCTGTTTCCCTTAATGAGGATGGCGGTGCCGGGACCTGCCAGGATCGGCCTCGGGGGGGGGGGGGGTTTGACATCGCGGGCGACTAGGACAGGTAAGTGTCCTTATTAAAAGTCAGCAGCTACAGTGTTTGAAGCTGCTGACTTTTAAAAAAAAAAAATCACGGGTGGAACCCCACTTTAAGTATAAGTTTCCCTTAACCACTTCTCCAGCAAGGATGTCATATGACGTCCTTGATTTTGTGGGGGGATATCTGAATGATGGGTGCAGCTAGAGGCATCATTCAGATATCCTTCTCTTCTGCCGGCGATTCTGCGCACCATAAGAACGATCATAGCGGCAGTTCCTGCCGCTTGATCGTTCTTATAGGCGGCGGGAGGGGACATCCCCACCATCCGGTGCTTCTCCGGGCTCTCCCGTGCCATCGGGGGCCCGGAGAACGAATCGGCCGGCTCACTACGATAGAGATCTCTATGACCATCGGAGTCCCGGTGTCATGGATATGCAGTAGTGTTTGTCTGCCATCTTACCTTCCTCCTCATGTGTTCATCTAGAGACCAGACCTCCTTCACCTGGCTTCCTTTATAATCTCCTCCCAGCCTGACTCCACCCCAGGCCCTATCACTGAACACTATATTAACCTGTGCACTGCAAGCCTGCTTTGCTGATCAACGTGTTTGTTAGGCATTGTGTGTTTGGGTTCCTGCCTGCCGTGTGCTACGTCTGTCTCTCTGTTACGTTATTGGCTTGTCCCCGACCATCCCTGTCTGCTCGTGACCCTTGACCTTCGGCTCGTTCTTCGTTATCCTTGTCTGCTTGTGGCCCCTGACCTTCGGCTTGTTATTCGGTTCTCTCTATCGTGTGCTGCTGCTTCCCCTTATCCTACGGGGCGTGAGCTAGGAAACTCCAGGGGCCGCGACCTGGTCCCAGCCTGCAGCGTAACATCCTCACCACTAGAGGCCCTGGAGAAGACCAGCTGGGTCTTAGACTCCGCGCCCTGGGGAATCTTGGCTCTCGCTTCCGTTGGGATCCCGGTTGTGCTCCTCTGGTCCCGCTTTCCACAACCACCCAGTTTCCTATCCACAGAAGCCAGCCATAGGGTTCACTACCTCGCGGTGCACTCCTGTCCCCCTACGGTGTGCATCTGTCACCTGGCCACAGGTGACCCTGACAGTTTGATCAGCCATGAACCCGGCTGACATCCCGCTTCCCGCGGATGATCCATTGCGGGGCATAGTCCACAGACTTGAAACCCAGGAATCGAATCAGACTCAGGTGATGCGATTCCTCCAGGATCTGGCTTCTCGATTCGAGCAGCTTCAGGCCTCCTTGGGAACCCCGAATCCGCAACCTCAAGTACAACCAGCGGTGGTACCTATCGCACCAGTCGCAGTCACACACTCACTAATACTGCCAGCTCCGTTCCGTTTCTCTGGGGACTCCAAGGCCTGCAGAGGGTTTCTTAGCCAATGCACGATTCATTTTGAGCTTCAGCCTCAAAACTTTCTGTCTGATAGGGCAAAGGTAGCCTATATCATTTCCCTCCTCTCCGGTGAAGCTTTAGCCTGGGCAGCCCCTCTGTGGGAACTGAATGATCCAGTGGTTTCTAGCCTGTCTGGCTTCTTGAAACTTTTTCGGAATATCTTTGAAGAACCGGCTCGTGTCTCTTCAGCGGCCAGCGCCCTTCTACGTCTCCGCCAAGAGTCTGCTTCAGTGGGACAGTACGCCCTTAATTTCCGCATACTGTCGGCTGAGTTGAGCTGGAACAATGAGGCCTTAGTCGCAACCTTTTTGCATGGCCTTTCTGATAGAGTGAAGGATGAATTAGCAGGAAGAACCATCCCCACTGATCTGGACGGAGTTATCTCCTTGTGTAACCAGATCGATATTCGCTTTCAGGAAAGGACCCTAGAAAAGCGGCGCCAGCACTCCTTGGTCCTTAGTCAGCCTGAGCTCCCCTCTCCTCGACCCGTGGAGCATCTCCTGCCAGCTGAGGAACCCATGCAGCTGGGCAGGACCAGGCTATCCCCAGAGGAACGTGCTAGGCGCAGAAATCTAGGCCTGTGTCTCTACTGTGGGGGCAAAGGTCATTTTCGTGACACTTGCTCTCTTTGTCCAGAAAAACGTTTGGGTCCACTTCATCTGGAAAGTGGAGTATTGGACCCAGAAATATCACCTTCCCCTTCTCGTCTTCTGCTTTCTGTGTTCCTTCATGTTGGTGCTTCTTCTCATTCGGTCTCAGCATATCTGGATTCCGGAGCCGCTGGTAATTTCATGGACTGGGAAATCGCATCGTCCATGAGACTTACTCTTTTGCCCCTCACCACGCCATTGGTGGTCTTGGCGATTGATGGTACTGTTCTCCCAGGGGGACCTATCCGCTTCCAGACCCTCCCTGTTAAGATGTCGGTGGGTACACTCCACCAGGAGTGGATATCCTTCCTTATCTTACCCAAGGCCTCAACGCCTATAATTTTGGGTCTCCCATGGTTACAGCTCCATTCTCCTCATGTGGACTGGACTACTGGACAGATCCTGGCTTGGGGTCCCTCCTGTTCCTCGTCCTGCCTACCCAAGGTTGCCCCCTGTGAATCTGAGCCGGTCATTCATTCCAGGTTGCATAACCATTTACATTTCTCTGTCCCTAACCACCCTTGGACGCACAGCCAGGCTAGCTTGTCTACAAGTCCTGCAGTCGCTACGTCTTGCGATGCGATTCAGGTAGTCGCTACACCTGACTCAGCTATTCACTCTGCCTCTGTACTAGTTATGCCAGTCCAGCCCATGCCCAGTGAGCCTCCTACTTTTTCTTGTTCGGGACATTCTGCTTGTCCTTCAGCTATTCAGCTTGACTCCGGCGACATGTCACCTTCTAACCAACCTGACTTCAGGGTTCCACTGACATCTGCCCAGTCTGATGGTCCTGTGCAAGATGACCAGTTCCCCTTTAAGGGTCTAGGGGACCCTCCTCAGATTCCTGTTGATCCTCTCATGCCCTTGCTTATTCCTAGAGAGCCTTTGGTCCTCAATAGATCTTCTTGTCATCTCCCTACCTCGTTTTCGGTCTCTGAGGATAATCTTAAGTATGAGGTTAGACAAGTTCTGGATTCTCGGCTCTGCAGAGGCATTCTTCAGTACCTTGTGCATTGGAGAGGTTTTGGTCCTGAGGAGGCGTCTTGGATCGCTGCATCTGATGTCGCTGCACCTCATCTGTTGAGAAGGTTTCATCAGAGATTTCCCTTTAAGCCTGGGCCCAGGCGGGGGAGGGCCCATAAGAGGGAGGGTACTGTCATGGATATGCAGTAGTGTTTGTCTGTCAGCTTACCTTCCTTCCCATGTGTTCATCTTAGAGGCCTGAGCCCTTTCACCTGGCTTCCTTTATAATCTCCTCCCAGCCTGACTCCACCCCAGGCCCTATCACAGAACACTATATTAACCTGTGCACTGCAAGCCTGCTTTGCTGATCAACGTGTTTGTTAGGCATTGTGTGTTTGGGTTCCTGCCTGCCGTGTGCTACGTCTGTCTCTCTGTTACGTTATTGGCTTGTCCCCGACCATCCCTGTCTGCTCGTGACCCTTGACCTTCGGCTCGTTCTTCGTTATCCTTGTCTGCTTGTGGCCCCTGACCTTCGGCTTGTTATTCGGTTCTCTCTATCGTGTGCTGCTGCTTCCCCTTATCCTACGGGGCGTGAGCTAGGAAATTCCAGGGGCCGCGACCTGGTCCCAGCCTGCAGCGTAACATCCTCACCACTAGAGGCCCTGGAGAAGACCAGCTGGGTCTTAGACTCCGCGCCCTGGGGAATCTTGGCTCTCGCTTCCGTTGGGATCCCGGTTGTGCTCCTCTGGTCCCGCTTTCCACAACCACCCAGTTTCCTATCCACAGAAGCCAGCCATAGGGTTCACTACCTCGCGGTGCACTCCTGTCCCCCTACGGTGTGCATCTGTCACCTGGCCACAGGTGACCCTGACACCCGGGCGTGACGTTGTGACGTCACGCCCGGTACCCGGAAGTAAACAAAGCTGCAATTGCGGCTGTCAGCGTGAGATCTCATGCTTTCCAGCCTGGAGGAGAGATGTGGAGGTCTTATTGACCCCGCCTCTCTCCATAAAGAGGACCTGTCACACACCATTCCTATTACAAGGGATGTTTACATTCCTTTTATTAGGAATAAAAGTGATAAAAAAAAAAAAAATGTAAAAAAAAGTGTCAAAATAAAACAAATTCAGTAAAATAAAAAAAAATGTAAAACGCCCCTGTCCCCGGTAGCTCGCGCTCAGAAGCGAACACGCATGTAAGTCCCGCCCACATATGTAAACGCCGTTCAAACCACACATGTGAGGTATCGCCGCGTGCGGTAGAGTGCGAGCAACAATTCTAGCACTAGACCTCCTCTGTAACTCGAAAATAGTAACCTGTAAAAAAATTTAAAGCGTCGCCTATGAAGATTTTTAAGTACCGAATTTTGGCGCCATTCCATGAGTGTGCGCAATTTTAAAGCGTGACATGTTAGGTATCTATTTACTCGGCGCAACAGCATCTTTCACATTATACAAAAAAAATTGGGCTAACTTTACTGTTTTGTTATTTTTTAATTCGTGAAACCGTTTTTTTCCAAAAAAGGCGTTTGAAAAATGATTGCGCAAATACCGTGCAAGATAAAAAGTTGCAATGACCGCCATTTTATTTCCTAGGGTGTCTGCTAAAAACAAATGTATAATGTTTGGGGGTTCTGAGTAATTTTCTAGCAAAAAAATGATGATTTTTACATGTAGAGAAGTGCCAGAATAGGCCCGGTGGAGAAGTGATCGTTCTCTCTACACAGAGCTCTGTGTTGATTATTAACACAGATCTCTGGGCTGTGATTGGACACAGCCAATCAGCAGGTCCCAGCCTTTGACTCATTGGCTGGTATCTGCTGATAGGCTCTTGCTGTGCACAGTCACACCGGGTGCCGGCTGAGGGGCACGCACATGCGCACCCTAAACCTGGAAGTAGGCAGCGATGTCACCAGTACGTCGCTTTGCCTACACCAGCTGCCCCTTGGCAGTACATTGTGGGCGGGTGGGCGGTGGTTGAATGAATTTTCTTTTCTCATTATTCTACACACAGTACCCCATAATGACAAAGTGAAAACAGAATTTTAGAAATGTCTGTGAATTTATACATATTACGTACGTACCTAGTATGTGATCTGACTCTTCCGGGTAGGGGGGAGCGTGCGCGCTATGCCCGCGACCCGGGCCTTGCTGTGATTAAACACAGCAAATGTCTATCACCAGGTGCTAGCCAATGGATTACTGCCGTCACCTGTGAATTTTGCACGGGACAGAGCCCTGTCTTGTCAGCGGGGAAGTAATAGATTTCTTTTCCCTGCAAAGCAGGGTATAAAATTGATTACCTCACACAGTACACCTAAACACTGGCTAGGCACATATTTTTGTTCTTTTTTTTTTTTTTTTTTTTTTATATTCTTTATTTATATATATTCAAGGGAGGTACAGGCAATACGTTACATCTCTTCATTGACCATATATATATATATATATATATATTAAATTTTCCGTCATTCAAATATTAACCTCTCGAGTTCACTCAGTTTATACAAAAAAGAAACAAAAAAAACACTAGCAGTCAAATCCTCTACCCACTAAGGGACAACTTACCGTGTATACTCGAGTATAAGCCAAAGTTTTTCAGCACATTTTTTTGTGCTAAAAATGCCCCCCTCGGCTTATACTCGAGTCACCCTTTTGCGCCTGATCTCCTCGAATTTGGGGACCGGGTACCGGCCGGCCGTAGGTCCCCTGGACCCCAAACTTGGCACACATATAGCCTTCCTCTTCCTCTACAAGTGTACAAAGTTTGTTGTCTGGGGGACCTACGGCCGGGGAGCACCGATCTTTCAAACCCGGGCACCCCTTCCATAGACTCCCATGTTAAACGTCAGTCTAGTCATGGGCACAGTGAGGCATGGACACAGTGAGGTTGCAATGGGCACAGTGAAGCTGCAAATGGGCATTGCTGACCCTCTTCTCCGCTTACAGTAGCTGCTGCATTCTCACCCTAGGCTTATACTCGAGTCAATACGTTTTCCCATTTTTTTGTGGTAAAATTAGGTGGGTCGGCTTATATTCGGGTCGGCTTATACTCGAGTATATACGGGTATATGCGTTTAAAGAAAATAAGCGAGAATGTCTTCTAATATCCCCTTAATCCGTCTCTGATTAAGTCTTCCAATTCAAACCATATAGATCTGAAAGGTCGTATGTATTTACTTCCATAGCCCCTTTACTTTTTATTATTATCCCTGCCCTGTGTCGGGTACAGCTTGCTCCCTCCGCCCCCTCCTTTTATATCTTGTTATCTCGTCCCTCCCCCCCCCCCCCAAATGAGAAAAACTTTAATTGTCCCCCTATCTAATTCCAAAAAAAAAAGAAGAAAACCCCGGAACCTCCCCCCCCCCCCCTTCCTCTTCGGTCCTCTTCTTCTCTGTCCCTCCTCCAATGCGACGAAGGGTACCCCCCTTACCATTTCAAAAGTAGAGCAGACTCAGTCCCCTCCTAACAACTTCCTCCCTTCATCTGAATAGTCCAATTTTTAGTATATTGCTCTCTTGCTAGGCACACATTTAACCCTTTGATCGCCCCCGGCGTTAACCCCCTTTCCCAGCCGGTGTCAATAGTACAGTGACAGTGCATGTTTTCAGTACTGATCACTGTATTGGTGTCACTGGTTCCCACAAAGTGTCAGTTGGTTTTCAGATTGTCCGCCGCAACATCACAGCCCCGCTATAAGTCGCTGATCACCGCCATTACTTAAATAAATAAAATTCCAGAATATATCCCATAGTTTGTAGACGCTAGAACTTTTGCACAAACCAGTTTATATACACTTATTGGGATTTTTTTTATTTACCGTAAACATGTAGCAGAATACATTTTGACCAAAATTTAAGAAGAAATTCGATTTTTTTTAATTTATTTTTTTATTGGTTGAGTTTATTGGATGCGTTCAGCTCCCGATCCTCCTCTTCTCAGGTTACCCGCCGACGCTCCTGCCAGGTGCCCCCCTACAGCAAGCAGCTTGCCGTGGGGGGGCACCCAGGTAGGCGTGCTCCCGACCAACGGCTCTGTGTGTCCATTCACACAAGGAGTCGTGGCTTGGCCACGCCCCCTCCGTCTCCTGATTGGCTCACTGGCTGTTATTGGCAGCAGCAAAAGCCAATCAGGAGTGTGAGTCTCTGGAGAGACAAGGTTCTCATGGACATCACTGGATTTAGAGGAGGCTCAGGTAAGTATCGGGGGGGGGGGGGGGCGCTGCACACAGAATAAGTTTTTTTTTTTTTTTTTACATAGAATGTAAAAATCCTTGTGCCCTTTACAACCACTTTAGTTTACCGGAGGTGGAGCGTTGTTGCAAAGGGGTCTGAATACTTCTGCCAATGTGAGATTTCAGTTTTTTTCCTTTTTCATCCATTTGCAAACATTTCTAAAATTCTGCTTTCACTTCGTCATTATGGGGCACTGAGTGTAGATTAAAAGCAAAAAAAAGAAAAAATTAATTTGAACAACTGTAGTAATCCGACTGCAACATAACATTGAAAAAAGTGAAGGGGTTTTCTTCTAAAGCCTCGTACACACGATCGGACTTCCATCGGACAAATGCGTGGATTTCCGTCCGAAGGGCGTTGGCCGTGAACTTGTTCTACATACAGACGGCTTTTTCAGCCAACATTCACGAAACGACGTGGTTTTTCTGCTCTTTAGCGCCACCCTTTGGGCAACTTCTGCTAATGTTGTCTGATGGTTAGCATTGGTTCGGAGCATGCGTGTTTGTACTTTGGATTTTTGTTGTCGGACAATTTGAAAGCATGGCTATGCAATATTTGTTGTCAGAAATTCCGACAACAATTGTCCGATGAAGCACACAGACGGTCGGATTATCCGACAAAACACGTCCATTACACAATTGTTGTCGGAATATCCAATCGTGTGTACGGGCCTTAAGATTGTCCTGTATTTGGCTCCATCCATCTTCCCATCAACTCTGACCAGCTTCCCTGTCCCTGCTGAAGAAAAGCATCCCCACCACATGATGCTGCCACCACCATGTTTCACAGTGGGGATGGTGTGTTCAGGGTGATGTGCAGTGTTAGTTTTCCGCCACACATAGAGTTTTGCTTTTAGGCCAAAAAGTTCAGTTTTGGTCTCATCTGACCAGAGCACCTTCTTCCACATGTTTGCTGTGTCCCCCACATGTTTGCTGTGTCCCCCACATGTTTGCTGTGTCCCCCACATGATTGCTGTGTCCCCCACATGATTGCTGTGTCCCCCACATGTTTGCTGTGTCCCCCACATGGCTTCTCACAATCTGCAAACAGGACTTTTTATGGATTTCTTCCACCAATGTCTTTCTTCTTGTCACTCTTCTATAAAGGGCAGATTTGTGGAGAAGCACGACTAATAGTTGTCCTGTGGACAGATTCTCCCTTGCCTCAAATCCTTCTGTCACTTCATGTCATCCCAGACAGACTCCATGATGGTGAGATCAGGGCTCTGTGGGGGGCCAAACCATCACTTCCAGGACTCCTTGTTCTTCTTTACCCTGAAGATAGTTCTCAATGACATTGGCTGTATGTTTGGGGTCGTTCTCTGACTGCAGAATAAATTTGGGGCCAAGCAATCATCTCCCTGGTGGTGTGGTATGATGGAGAAGTATCTGTATTTCTTGGCGTTGAGGACACCATTGATCCTGACCAAATCTCCAACTCCATTTGCAGGAATGCAGCTCCAAACATGCAAATGGAGATTTTCCCAGGATTCTGCAAGTCAGATTTTAGGCATCCCCTACAATCGGAATTTCAGTTTTGGTGGGATTCTCCCCAAGGATTTTGTGATGCAGACCTTGCAACTTTCCTCATTAAAACACAGAGTGCACCAGGTGATTATAATGAACCCGACTCTCTCATTCAGAATTGGCCTGCACAGAACATGGTGAAAACAAACGGCTATTTCTTCAGAGGAACCAAATCTTCAGGATCTGCTACAAATTTTGTTATATTCCTTGTGTTTAATTATCAAGAAAAGTGGAGTTACTCTTTAATCAGCATTGAACCCGGAGGGAGAGGTGGTGTATTTTTTTATTTATTTTTTATAGGAAATGGAGAAATCTTAAATCGGACATCCAAAATGGTCATGGGTGGGGTTTTATCTAATGGTCATGGGTGGGGTTTTATCTAATGGTCATGGGTGGGGTTTTATCTCGTGTAAATTGGCTGTTCAGAATGTGGAAACTGCTGAGCCTAAAAATGTAAGAAGTGATTTATGAAAACTAGTGGCACCGCCACGGCTACCAGATCCACGGACATGTGTAGGAAATCTGGATCCCTCACCGCCAATCATAATGTAGATTTCAAGTAAGATCAAAGAAAGCTGATAATACAAATCTCGAGCTGTTACAGGCAGTGGCTGAAAAAAAAAAAAAAGTATGTGAACCCCTTGGAATGAACTGGTTCTCTTCCGTAATTTGCTATAAAATGCGATCCAATCCTCATCCAAGTCACAGCAATAGACAAACGCGATCTGCTCATGCTGATAACACACAAACAGTTATAATTTCTCGTGTCTTTATTATTGAACACGCCCATTAACCACTTAACGACCGCCCACCGCTGATTTACGTCAGCAGAATGGCACGGACAGGCAGAATCACGTAGATCTACGTGATCGCCTTTGTGCAGTTGGGGGGTCCATCCGGACCCCCCTTCACTGCAGTGAGCGGCCGTTAAGTGTTCGGGAGCGATCAGGCATGAGGGGGCGGCCGCTCGATTCCGCCCCCCCCCCTCACGATCGCTCCCGGCGAATGAAATTGCTTCCTCCTGCCTGAAATGTAAACACAGGCTGGAGGAAGTGATGTCATCTCCCTCGCCGCGGTCTTTTCGTTCCCGGCGCCGAGGACAGAAGAAGCAGGTTAGTGCACCAACAGTCCACTGACACACAGGTACACATAGGCACACAAATCACCCCCCAGTCACCCCCAGATCACCCCCCAGGTCACCCCAAAGCCCCCAATCACAGTGTCACTGATTGCAGTGATCATTTATTTTACTGATCACTGCATTTAGTGTCATCTGTGATTGTAAAAAGTTGCAGGGCAGTTAGGATTAGGCCCCTTTAGGTCCAGGGTAGCCCCCTAACCCCCCTAATAAAGGTTTAACCCCTTGATCACCCCCCAGGTAACCCTTTCACCCCCTAACTTCAGCGTCACTAAGCGATTGTTTTTCCGATCGCTGTATTCGTGTCGCTGGTGTTTTAGATAGGCAGTTATTTTTTTTTAGGTTCGCCGCAGGTTTTTATTAGTGTCAGGTACCCCCATATATTAGAGTTAACCCTTTCACCAGTGATCGCCGTATAAGCGTCACTGGTGTCACTGGTTAGCCAGTAAGTTATTTAGTTATTTAGGTTACCCGTCAGGTTTTTATATAGTGTCAGGTACCCCCATATTTAACCTAATAAAGGTTTTAACCCCCTGATTGCCCCTAGTTAACCCTTTCACCAGTGATCACCATATAAAGGTTACGGGTGACGCTGGTTGATTAGTTTGCTTTTTATAGCATCAGGGCACCCGCCGTATATAACCCAATAAAGGTTTAACCCCCCTGATCGCCCGGCGGGTGAGATCAATTAGGTTTTAGCGCCAGAGAGGGTCTGCGTCGCCCCAGGCAGTGTTAGGTTAGTGCCAGTAACGCTAACACCCACGCACAAAGCATACACCCCCCTTAGTGGTATAGTATTTGATCAGATCTATACTAGCATCCCCAGCGGTTTAGGGTTCCCAAAAACGCAGTGTTAGCGGGATCAGCCCAGATACCTGCTAGCGCCTGCGTTTAGCCCCTCCGCCCAGCCCAGCCCAGCCCACCCAAGTGCAGTATCGATCGATCACTGTCACTTACCAAACACAACACACATAACTGCAGCGTTCGCAGAGACAGGCCTGATCCCTGCGATCGCTAACAGTTTTTTTGTAGCGTTTGATATATTTGCTGACGACACTTTCAGGTGCTTTTTTTCCTGTGAATCTTACTAGTGTACCCCTAAATTTAGAGCCCAAAATGGCAAGACGAAGGTACACTAGTAAAGAGGCCTACGAGATTCTGAGCATGACAGATAGTGAAGAGGAGGTCACGTATCTGTCAGATTCAGGCTCAGAATATCTTCCCGTAGAAGACAGTGACGTCAGCGGCCCCACGTCAGATAGCTCTGACGACGAAGTTGAGGTCCCTGCTAAGGTCAGGTGTACCCGATCCCGATCTTCTGAGGTTGTTGAGGAGCAAGAACCGCAGGTCTCTCGTATCATGGAGCAGAGTAGTACTAGCGCCGCTATTCCTTCTGGTGAACTGGCAAGCACCAGCGGCCTAGTACAGCCTGGACGTACATCCAGCACTGCAGTAACACTTGGTGACGTGGCGAGTCCCATAAGTGCAGTTCAAGCTGGCGAGGTGGCAAGCACAAGTAGTGTCCCGCTGCCACCAAGAAGACAAAGGCAGGCCCGTCGTGCCCATACTGCCCTTCCTGCAGAATTCGCCTATCCTGATTGGGTCCCCACCACTTCTGCAGAACCCGTACTTCCCCCATTCACTGCCCAACCCGGTATTCAGGTGGAAACAGCTGATTTTATTCCAATTGATTTTTATTCGCTGTTTTTCACGGAAGATCTCTATAGATCTATTGTGGACCAGAGTAATTTATATGCTGGTCAATTTATCGCCGCTAATCCCCAGTTGCCTAAAATTGCCAGAAATTGGAAACCAATTACGGTTTCCGAATTTAAGACCTTTCTGGGCCTTTCCCTCAACATGGGCACACATAAATTCCCATCATTGCGTGTTTATTGGTCCACACACCCAATTGACCACATGCCCGTGTTCTCTGCCTCCATGTCCAGGAAACGATACGAGCAGATTTTGCGGTTCATGCACTTCAAGGACAATGAACTTTGTCGTCCACGTGGGGACCCTGAATACGACCGGCTCTATAAAATTCGGCCCCTCATAAACCACTTCAACGAACGTTTTGCAGCCTTGTTTACTCCCGATCAAGTTGTCTGCGTTGATGAGTCCCTGATTAAATTTTCTGGCCGCTTGTCTTTCAAGCAGTACCTTCCCAGCAAGCGTGCCAGATACGGGGTCAAGCTCTACAAGTTCTGTGACAGGGCAACAGGCTATGTAGTGAACTTTACGGTTTATGAGGGAAAAGATAGTCAGATTGAGTCGGTCAACTGCCCGGATTACATAGGGAGCGCTGGCAAGATAGTGTGGAACTTGGTGTCACCCTTATTCGGAAAGGGGTACCACTTGTATGTGGACAATTATTACACGAGCGTGCCACTGTTTAGTCACTTGTTTGATCATCAGATTGGAGCATGTGGCACCGTGCGACCTAATCGCCGGGGCTTTCCCCAGCGGCTTGTAGATGCCCGTCTTAGGCTGGGGGAGAGAGCCTGCGTGAAGTGTAATAACTTGCTCGCTATGAAGTGGAGGGACAATAAGAATGTTTTCCTTCTTACCTCCCTTCATGCAGACACGACAGTCCAAATTCCTACGGCGACTGGTGTTGTGGAGAAACCCCTCTGTGTCCACGAATATAACAAAAATATGGGAGGGGTGGACCTCAACGACCAGTTGATGGCGCCGTATCTAATTGACCGTAAGGCGAGACGCTGGTACAAAAAAGTGTCTCTATCATTATTCCAATTGGCTTTGCTGAACGCTCATGTGCTATACAGAGCTTCAGGCGGGACGTTATCTCTTCTAAAATTCCAGAATGAGATAGTCACAGAACTCCTGTATCCAGGCGGTTCTGCACCTCACCATCCCCAACCAAATGCAGTAAGCCGGCTGCATGAGAGGCATTATTCGTATGTCCTCCCGAGTACCCCTACCCAAAGCCACCCCCAAAAAAGATGTCGTGTCTGTAGCAAGCGCGGATTTAGGCGTGACACCCGTAGTTTTTGTCCACTCTGTCCTGACAAGCCTGGTCTTTGCCAAGGTGAATGTTTTGAACGCTACCACTCAAAAGTGACGTTTTAGCGTAGGGTACAGCATTTCACAGACAAGGACACACTTACACAGGGTCTCCCAAGATGCCATTACATTTTGAGAGACCCGAACCATTACAGTTGTAAAGTTACAAAAAAAAGTGTAAAAAAGAAAAAAAAAAACGTAAAAAACAAAACACAAAAAAAATATAAAATAAAAAAACCAAAAATAGTTGTCGTTTTATTGTTCTCTCTCTCTCTATTTTCTCTCTATTGTTCTGCTCTTTTTTACTGTATTCTATTCTGCAATGTTTTATCATGCTTGCTTTTCAGGTATGTAATTTTTTGTTTTCAGGTGCGCCATTCAACTGCAGCGCGGAATTATTTATCTTGACAGCAACAGCGTTTGCTCCCACGATACATAAAGCCGTGACTCCAGTGCTGTAGGAGGTGATTTCACCACCACAGTTAAAAAAAAGAGCATATATGCCGAAGCATGGGGGCAGCAGGGGCGGAGGAGCGATTTTGCACCTAATGCCGCGTACATACGGTCGAAATTCCGACGGAGGCCTGCCCGTGGAAAATTCCGACCGTGTGTACGCGGCATAACTTTTTTGCGGGAGGATGCCCCCATGCTTCGGCATATATATATTTTAGGCACAGGTTGCGTTAAAACATTTTTTTATTTTTTACTAGGTTTTGTTTTGGTATTTGCTTTGCAGGTATGGCATGGTAAGGTCTTACTGTTGTACTGTAATGTTACTTTGTTTTAATGTTAACCACCATTTGCTTAGCAGGTACGCCATTCAGTTGCAGCGCGGATCTATTTATCTTGACAGCCGTGACTCCAACGCTGTAGGAGGTGATTTCACCACCACAGTTAAAAAAAAGAGCATATATGCCGAAGCATGGGGGCAGCAGGGGCGGAGGAGCGATTTTGCTCCTAATGCCGCGTATATACGGTCGAAATTCCAACGGAGGCTTGCCCGTGGAAAAGTCCGACCGTGTGTACGCGGCATAACCTTTTATGCCGCGTACATACGGTCGAAATTCCGACGAAGGCTTGACCGTGTGTACGCGGCATAACTTTTTTGCGGGAGGATGCCCCCATGCTTCGGCATATATGCCCATCATTAGAAGTGGGTGGATGAAGGGAGGTATTCTAATGGTGGGCATACCCACCAATCAATCTCTTTTTTTTCGTTCAGCCAATAGGCTGTATGAAAAAAAAGATTACAATACATGTCCAACAAGGACCAGCAACGTACTGGTATGTTGCTGGACTTTGAATGTTTATACCAGAATGATGCCTGCGGGTTTAGGTATCATCTTGGTATCATTCTTTTCAGCCAGCAGCCGGCTTTCATGTAAAAGCAATTCTAGCAGATAATTAGCCTCTAGACTGCTTTTACAAGCAGTGGGAGGGAATGTCCCCCCCCCCCCCGGATATAAAAAGCGCCATTGGGAAATTGGGAAAGCATTTTATCACACCGATCTTGGTGTGGTCAGATGCTTTGAGGGCAGAGGAAAGATCTAGGGTCTAACCCCCCAATTTTTTTCAAAAAAAGAGTACCTGTCACTACTTATTGCTATCATAGGGGATATTTACATTCCCTGAGATAACGATAAAAATGGTAAAAAAATAAAATATGGAAGGCACAGTTTAAAAATAAAATAAAAAAGCCAAATAAATAATAAAAAAAAAAAAAAAAAAAAAGCACCGCTGTCCCCCCCTGCTCTTGCGCAAAGGCGAACGCAAGCGTCGGTCTAGCGTCATATGTAAACAGCAATTGCATCATGCATGTGAGGTATCACCGCGAAGGTCAGATCGAGGGCAGTCATTTTAGCAGTAGACCTCCTCTGTAAATCTAACGTGGTAACCTGTAAAGGCTTTTAAATGCTTTTAAAAATGAATGTAGTTTGTCGCCGCTGCGCGTTTGTGCGCAATTTTAAAGCATGTCGTGTTTGGTATCCATGTACTCGGCCTATGATCATCTTTTTTATTTCATCAAACATTTGGGCAATATAGTGTTTTTTAGTGCATTAAAAATAAAAAAAGTGTGTTTTTCCCCCAAAAAATGTGTTTGAAAAATCGCTGCGCAAATACTGTGTGGAAAAAAAAAAATGCAACACCCACTATTTTAATCTGTAGGGCCTTTGCTTTAAAAAAATATATAATGTTTGGGGGTTCAACATAATTTTCTTGCAAAAATTTTTTTTTTTCATGTAAACAAAAAGTGTCAGAAAGGGCTTTGTCTTCAAGTGGTTAGAAGAGTGGATGATGTGTGACATAAGCTTCCTAATGTTGTGCATAAAATGCCAGGACAGTTCAAAACCCCCCCAAATGACCCCATTTTGTAAAGTAGACACCTCAAGCTATTTGCTGAGAGGCATGTTGAGCCCATTGAATATTTTTTTTTTGTCCCAAGTGATTGAATAATGACCAAAAAAAAAAAAAATGTACAAAAAGTTGTCACTAAATTATATATTGCTCAAACATGCCATGGGCATATGTGGAATTACACCCCAAAATACATTCTGTTGCTTCTCCTGAGTACGGGGATACCACATGTGTGAGACTTTTTGGGAGCCTAGTCGCGTACGGGACCCCAAAACCAAGCACCGCCTTCAGGATTTCTATGGGTGTAAATTTTTGATTTCACTCCTCACTGCCTATCACAGTTTCGGAGGCCATGGAATGCCCAGATGGCACAAAACCCCCCCAAATGACCCCATTTTGGAAAGTAGACACCCCAAGCTATTTGCTGAGAGGTATGTTGAGTATTTTGCAGATCTCGCTTTTTGTCACAAAGTTTTGAAAATGTAAAAAAAGAAAAAAAAAAAGAAAAAAAAATGTCTTTCTTAATTTTCAAAAACAAATGAGAGCTGTAAAATACTCACCATGCCTCTCAGCAAATAGCTTGGGGTGTCTACTTTCCAAAATGGGGTCATTTGTGGGGGTTTTGGGCTATTTTGACATTTTATGGCCTTCAAAACTGTGATAGGTAGTGAGGAGTGAAATCAAAAATTTATGCCCTTAGAAACCTTGAAGGCGGTGCTTGGTTTTTGGGGTCCCGTACGCGGCTAGGCTCCCAAAAAGTCCCACACATGTGGTATCCCCGTACTCAGGAGAAGCAGCAGAATGTATTTTGGGGTGTAATTTCACATATGCCCATGGCATGTGTGAGCAATATATCATTTAGTGACAACTTTGTGCAAAAAAAAAAAAAGTTTGTCATATTCCCGCAACTTGTGGCAAAATATAAAATATTCCATGGACTGAACATGCCTCTCAGTAAATAGCTTGGGGTGTCTACTTTCCAAAATGGGGTCATTTAGGGGGGTTTTGTGCTATTTTGGCATTTTATGGCCTTCGAAACTGTGATAGGTAGTGAGGAGTGAAATCAAAAATTTGCGCCCTTAGAAATCCTGAAGGCGGTGCTTGGTTTCCGGGGTCCCGTACGTGGCTAGGCTCCTAAAAAGTCTCACACATGTGGTATCCCCGTACTCAGGAGAAGCAGCAGAATTTATTTTGGGGTGCAATTCCACATATAACCATGGCATGTGTGAGCAATATATCATTTAGTGACAACTTTTTGTAATTTTTTTTTGTCATTATTCAATCACTTGGGACAAAAAAAAAAAATATTCAATGGGCTCAACATGCCTCTCAGCAATTTCCTTGGGGTGTCTACTTTCCAAAATGGGGTCATTTGGGGGGGTTTTGTACTGCCCTGCCATTTTAGCACCTCAAGAAATGAGATAGGCAGTCATAAATTTAAAGCTGTGTAAATTTCAGAAAATGTACCCTAGTTTGTAAACGCTATAACTTTTGCGCAAACCAATAAATATACGCTTATTGACATTTTTTTTACTAAAGACATGTGGCTGAATACATTTTGGCCTAAATGTATGACTAAAATTGAGTTTATTCGATTTTTCTTATAACAAAAAGTAGAAAATATCATTTTTTTTCAAAATTTTCGGTCTTTTTCTGTTTATATCGCAAAAAATAAAAATCGCAGAGGCAATCAAATACCATTAAAAGAAAGCTCTATTTGTGGGAAGAAAAGGACGCAAATTTCATTTGGGTACAACATTGCATGTCCGCACAATTTACAGTTAAAGCAGCGCAGTGCTGAATCCCAAAAACAGGCCTGGTCCTAATGGCCCGAAATGGTCCGGGGCTTAAGTGGTTAAACATTCACAATGCTGGAGGGAAAAAACAAAAAAGTAAGTGAACCCTTGGAGTTAATGGTGGAACCGCCTTTGGCAGCAATGACTTCAAGCAAGCGCTTTGGGTGGCTCTGGATCAGACCTGCACAATGTTCAGGAGGAATTTTTGACCGTTCCTCTTTACAAAACCGCTTCAGCCCAGACACGTTTGTAGGAACGCCTGGTGTGAGCCGCTCCTCCGGAGGTCGTTCCACAGCATCTCTATGGGGTTGAGGTCTGGGCTCTAAATGTGCCACTCCAAAAGGCGCATTTTTCTTTTCCTGAAGCCGGTCTGTTGGTGGATTTACTTCGATCTTTTGTGGTCATTGTCCTGCTGTATCACCCAACTTCTACTAAGCTTCAGCCGGAGGACAGCCATCCTGACAGTACCCTGTAGGCATAGGTGTGCGCAGCCCATTACATTAGGGGGTGCACCCCAAAGCTCAAACACACACGCCTTTCTCTGCAGCCTCGGCTGCACTGGACAGTGAGAGAATGGGAAGTGCGCTGTGCAGTTTACTATGCTACATTTATGATTGAACACAGTGAGTGAGTGTATTCACTGTGTCCATTTAGAAAAGGAAGGGGCCAGTAAATGACATATGGATTAGACCCTTTCCCCGCTCTCCATCTTAAAACATCACCTGCAGCAGCAGGGGGAGAGGAGAGAAGGGAAGCCAGCAGCACTGCGGTGGGCAGAGCGCAACACAGACGGAAGTCCAGGCAGTGGGGGGAATCGGCACCACCACACAGAGTGATTAGAGTGTGCCCAGGCACACCTGGCACACCCCCTGCGCACACACCTATGCCTGTAGGGCAGGGGTGTCAAACTCCATTTCATCGTGGGCCGCATCAGCATTATCATTGCCCTCAAAAGGGCTGGCTGTATCTGTAAGATTAGATGTCCAGCGCATCCCCTCCCCTTACATTAGATGTCAGGAGCCCCCCCACCACCATCAGAGGTTGAGTCCCCCACTTTCCCTTACATCACAGTGCACCCCCCTTTCCTTAAGCTGCTGCTGGGAAGAAGCTGGATGCATTGCTTAAAAGCAGAAAGTACAGGGTCTTGAGAAGGGCGAGGGCCACATGAAATGACCTGGAGGGCCCGGATTCAGCCCACGGGCCTTGTGTTTGACACCTGTGCTGTTGGATATTTTGGTAAACATGGGAATTCTTTTTTCACATGATGGCAAGAAGTCCGGGCCCCTGAGGCAGCGAAGCAAGCCCAAATCAGGATGCTCCCTCCACCATACATCACGGTTGGGATGACGTTTGATGTTGGTAAGCTGTGACCTTTTTTTCACCATACATAGCGTTAAGCATTCTTCCTAAAAAATTCAACTTTTGTTTCATCAGTACAAAAAAAAGATATTTTCCCAGTAGCCCAGTTTTCCCAGTAGCGTTGCGGTTAGCCAAGGTGCTCTTTAGGAAAATTCAGGCATGCAGCAGCGTTTTTTTGCTTTTTTTTTTTTTTGGAGAGCAGCAGCTTCCTCCATGGTGTTCTGCCATGGACATCCTGCCTGTTCAAAGACCTGCGTAGGGTAGACTCATGAACAGGGATGGCGGCCAGTTCCAGTGATGTCTTCAAGCCTTTAGCTGTTATCTGTGAGTTCTTCTTTACCAATTAAGGATTCTTGGGAGTCCTCTTGGCTGGGCGCTCCCACTTTTAGGAAAAGTATCCACAGTACTTTAAGTGGTTGTAAACCCAAAAAATGTTTTAAAAAAAAAAAAAAAACCTGCAAGACAAAGGCATAATGAGCTAGTATGACTAGCATACTAGCTCATTATGCATTACTTACCTTAGATCGAAGCCGTCCTCGTCTCCCCCTCCGGCCGCAGACATCTCTCCCGGAGGTTACTTCCGGGTAACGCCGCTCCGGCGCTCTGATTGCCCGGAGCGGCGATGACGTCACTCCACGCGGGAGACCGTCAAAGCCGGCATTTTTCATTCAGAAAACCGGCATTCTCAGTGCGCCTGATGCGCGACGTAGACATCGGTGCATTCTTTTTGGCAAATATCTCCTAAATTGTGTAGGTTTAGGAGATATCGCAAACACCTACAGGTAAACCTTAATCTAGGCTTACCTGTAGGTGAAAGTTGTAATGGAGGGTTTACTTCCATTTTAAATGTCTCCATTTATTGATAATTTCTCAACTGATAGATGCCTAAACACATCAGCTACTCTTCATTGTATGTCTTCAGAGAGCTCCTTTTTGTGATGCATTGCTTACATCAGTTGATGCTTCTTAAGCCTCGTACACACGGTCGGACTTCCATCTGACTTTTCCGTGGATTTTTGTCCGAACGGAGTTGGCCGGGCACACCCATAGCATACACACCACAGGACTTTTCTGCAAGCTTTCCCAAAACTTTTTGCAACATCACGTGGTTTTTCTGCTCTTTACCGCCACCCTTTGGTCAACTTCTGCTATTGTTGGTTGATTTTAACATTAGTTGTTTTGTCCATCGGACAAAAGTCCGATGGTTTTCTGTACACACAGGTAGGACTTTGCTCCATCGGACTTTTGTTGGGCAAAAGTTTGTCCGTTTGCAGACCCAACTTTTGTCCGATGAAATCCAAAACCAAACGAAAAAAGTTTGTCCGATGGAGCGTACACATGGTCGGATTGTTGGTCCAACTTGCTCAAAATGAAGTTTGTTGGGCAAAAGTCCGACCGTGTGTACGGGGCTTTAGGCCCCTTTCACACGGGTGCCTCCGTGCAATGAATTGCGCTTGCTCAGCGGGGGGGATCACTCTGCTGAGCAGGTGGATGACAGGTTCTGTCCTGTCCGCTTCACTATGCAGAGCAGACACGGGCACAGTCCCACTCTGCTCTATGGGGAAATCAGATGGAAACGACCCGCCTGTTGGTTTTCATCTGATCCACCAGATGGATGGAAATTAGGACCACCATCCATCTGGATTTTGTTGGCAGGATCGGATAGCGGTGGATGTCAGCGGACATGTGCGCTGACATCTGCCGCTCCATAGGGGAGACTGCGAGGTCCGATCAGGTCCACCTGAAAAATGGACAGGCGGACCTGATCGGAAAGCCTGTGTGAAAGTGCCCTTATGAACGGCAATCTTAAAATGTTTGGGTGTCCTTTATCAATCACAGTAGCTCTAAGGCCGGGTTCTCACTGCTTCGACATGGAAGTTGAAGGAGTTCCGATCCGACTTTGTACTAAGTCTTCATGTCCGACTTCCATGCGAATTCTATGAACAGGATCTGACCATACCAGGCCCTTTGAATCTGGGATGAATCTTGAGGGGAGGGAGAAGCCCACGCCAAAAATTAAGAAAAAAAAAAACAGAGTGGGTTCCCCCCCCCCCAGACTATAGCAAACTCTTGGGTTCTGGTTCGGATTTTAAGGGGAATCCCCACGCCAAAAAAAAAAAAAAAAAAAAAAAAGACGTGGGGTCCCCCCCAAAATCCATACCAGACCCTTATCCGAGCATGCAGCCTGGAAGGTCAGGAAAGGGGGGGGGGGGTGAGCGAGCGCCCCTCCTGGACCATACTAGGCCACATGCCCTCAACATGGTGGGGGGGGGGCCCGCTCTGTTCTCTGCTGGTTCTTATATAGACATGGGGCGTCATCTGGAGACCCCACGCTTTTTATTTTTTGCGCGTGGGGCTCCTCTTCAAGATCCTCAGAGCGAAGGTCATGCCACAAGTTGGATCAGTTAAGACGATGATCCGACTTGGATGCAACTTACATTCAAATCAATGGGCTGAAATCGTGCCCAAGTCGGACCAAAGTAGTGCAGGAACCTCTTTCAAAGTCGGACCGGTTAAGACGGCTCTCGTAGGGAACCATTGATTTATACATGTGACATGCTCCCAAAGTCGGAGCGTGTGCCACACCAGTGTGAACCCGGGCCTAGACCAACCACACCTCCAAACAGATTTCATTAATTAGACTCCAATTAGCCTTCACTGAACCAATTAGTCTATTAGTTTTACTTTTTCCTCCAGCACTAGGAATGTTTAATGGGTGTGTTCAATAAAGACACGAGATATTAGAATTATTTGTGTGTTAGCTTAAAGCGGGCATGTCCAAAGTCCGCCCCGCGGGCCAATCGTGGCCCGCGTTCCGGGAAGGCCGGCCTGATCATTTTGACATGTATGTCTTTTGTGGCCCCCAATGAATCCCCGAGCGCCACAAAAGAAATACATGCTGCTGGCTGCCTTGGAGGAGGCGGGACGAGCGCCGCGCATACAGGAGTATTTCCTGTTTACACACAGGAAGTCCCGTCTCCTGCGCTGCCATTGGACGACTGTTCCGTCCATCACAGGAGGCGGGACTTTCGATTAAAGAGGCAGCAGATAAAACAGGAAATTCTCCTGTATGTTTGTCGGCGCTCGTCCCGCCCCCTCCCTGTCTCCTCCAAGGCTGTAGATGTCCATGAATCAGGCTGCAATGGTGAGTCTGCATTCATGGCAATGGGGGTTCTGCATTCATGGCAAGGGGGGTGCTATATTCAGGGCAAGGGTGTGCTGCTTGCAGGGCAAGGGGGTGCTGCATGCAGGGCAAGGGGGTGCTGCATGCAGGGCAAGGGGGGTGCTGCATTCAGGACAACGGGGGGGGGGGGGCTGCATTCAGGACAACAGGGGTGCTGCATTTATGGCACTTGTGAGGCTGTATTGATGGGCAGTGACCCTTATTTTGATTCACAGTCCTTTATTTAAAATTAAGGATTTTTTAAAGTGAAGGTGCGCGTTATACGCTGATAAATACAGTATATCCAAATAACACGCCTGAGCTCATCTCTTCACCACACACAGCCACAAAGGCAGGAGAATTCTTGTTGCGCGGTGTATTAGTTGCTCGGACGAACGCACTTAGACCGAATTTTAATGGTTCACAGAATGTCAGGCAAAATGGTCGGCCCACTTCATCAAATCTGGCCTTCTTTGAAAAAAGTTTGGACACCCCTGGCTTAAAGGGTAACTCCACAAAAATAGCAAATAATAAATAAATAAATAAATAAATATATATATATATATATATCTAATATACAATTACTATACAAGTCTTATTGTAATTGCATTTTATAAAAAAATTACCTATCCTTTTCTTTCTGTAAGATGCAATATGGAGACCTGGAGGCGCTCTGTACACAGATGGTATATAGAGCGCCCCCCAGAAATGTCATTTCCTGCTTTGTGTGATTGGCTCACTGATTTTTCCCAGAAGTCTGCACTAAGATGCAAGTCAGATTTTGGGCATCCCCTGCAACAAAAATTTAAATTTTTGGTGAGATACCCCCCAAAGGGAAATCACATCTAAAGGGATGCAGGCCCTGCCACTTCCCTCATCAGAGCCCTGCAAGTTAATTCCAAGGGGTTCACATACTTTTCTTGCCACTGGAGATGTGTGTTTGGCAAAAAGTATGTGACCCTGTAGTACTTTATTATGAGTTTCTTTTGCTAAGTTAATCAAACCTACCCACCTATCCCATTCTTAAGCTAAGGACAAATGCTGCTGTAGTCCTATGATTAGAACTGGGAGGGCTAATTGGGTACCTTGAGATAACATAAGAAGTGTGGAGAAGACACAGGACAACACTGGATTTCTGGCAGGATCAACAGGTATTTGTTTTTGCACTTATCAAACAGACATAATGCAACACTTTCAATGGTAAATGTAACAGAAGGGGGGCAGATATGGGAAATATGTTGTTAAGTCAGCCATAGATGGTTAGAATTTTGGCTGGCTCAGCAGGGACCGGCCAAGATTCGAACAATCTATGGGCAGGCTGATTGTACTCAAGTTGATCGATCGATTGACTTGGGAACAACAAGCATGTCGTATTTTTACATCCGATTTTTGTCGGCAGCTATAGCCGCTAGCAATAATCACTGTGTTCTCCCAGCAGGGACCGCTCTCGCCCGCCTGGAGAACACAAAAGCTTCACTGGAGAGATTCCCTCAGCAAGTCTGACTGTGTTGATGGAGGGAATCAAGCGATTTCCTTTCCTGCAACCCGTGGTTGCAGGACAGAAAGTCGCATCATCTATGGCCTGCCCTAGGAGGGGAAACTTGCTCTGTCTGCTGTAAGCACACTCTGTCCCAGTTTGTTGTGGAAGCGCCCCAGAGACAGCTGGGAGATTTGCATGCCAGAAGTGGCGAGGAGGGGAGGGGAAATTTGGATATGACGGGAGCAGAATTACCTGTCTGAAGGTGTCTCTCCTCAGTGCAACTCCAAAGACAATCCGATAATAACATTTCCCCCCGGAGAGCTGCAAGCCACAGACATTTAACCCCTTCAATACCGGGGACTTTCACCCCTTCCTGCCCAGGACAATTTTCAGCTTTCAGCGCTCTGTCACACTTTGAATGACCATTGCGCGGTCATGCAACACTGTACACATAGGACATTTTTATTAATTTTTTGAAACAAGAGCTTTTTTTTGGTGGTATTTAATCACCACTGGGGTTGTATTTTATTTTTGCTAAGTAAACTAAAAAAGGAGGCACTGAGGAGCACCGATGAGGAGGCACTGAGGAGCACCGATGAGGCGGCACTGAGGAGCACCGATGAGGCGGCACTGAGGAGCACCGATGAGGCGGCACTGAGGAGCACCGATGAGGCGACAATGAGGAGCACCGATGAGGGTACACTGAGGAGCACCGATCAGAGTACACTGAGGAGCACCGATGAGGGTACACTGAGGAGCACCGATGAGAGTACACTGAGGAGCACCGACGAGAGTACACTGAGGAGCACCGACGAGAGTACACTGAGGAGCACCGATGAGGCTGCACTGAGAAGCACCGATGAGGCTGCACTGAGAAGCACCGATGAGGCTGCACTGAGAAGCACCAATGAGGCTGCACTGAGAAGCACCAATGAGGCTGCACTGAGGAGCACCGATGAGGCTGCACTGAGAAGCACCGATAAGGCTGCACTGATTTTCAGTGTAAATTCTGTACTCACTGTGCCCTGATAGATTGTCTTACTTTTGCTTACACACTGTCTTTGCGTAAGGAAAGGAGAACCAATAACCGTCAATTCTATTTACATGTGAACAGCTGTGATTCGACACAGCTGATTACATGGTAAAGCGCCGCTGTGATTGGCCCTTTACCCCGATCTGTGATCCGCTGTGTCCAAGGGACAGAGCGATCACAGACACTTCCCTATGCGCCCCAGGGGGGCATCCAGGGACATCCCCCCAGAACTGAAGAGCTGCGCTGTAGCCGTATATTGGATATAGCGTGGTATTAAGTGGTTAAAGGGTAAGTTAACCTTTTCAAAATGAAAGGGTGAGCTGACTCCAAATATCCAGGCCACCCCTCCCCCGGACCCTGATGCACATGCCTGGTGCTGCCAGTGTAGCGGACTGCACACATTACCGGCACAATTTGCACCTATAAGGAAATAAATTAAAATGGCTTCAGCTTCAATCCCCCACCTGTGGGAGAAGTGCCCCTCTGATGCGTTTAGTCGTAGAGGCCTAGACAGGGCTGTGTTGAGTGGCAGAGCCGTGTAAATGTCAGGACTGCATGGCTAGAAATACCAAATCCATTGGCAGATAAAACGGCTCCCTTACATCGTTGTATTTCGTTTTTAGAAGTTTGGCTTTAAAGTGGTAGTAAAGGTTCGGGTTTTTTTTTTTTTTTTAATACCAAACACGTCCTACTTACCTGCTCTGTGCAATGTTTTCGCACAGAGCAGCCCCGGTCCTCCTCTTCTCGTATCCCCCTTGGCTCCTCCCCCTTGACCAGTGCCCCCAATAGCAAGCCGCTTGCTATGGGGGCACTGGTGCATGCTCGCTCCCAAGCCCTGTTCTATGCGTCCATAAGACACATAGAGCCTCCACTCTCTCCTGATTGGCCCATTGGCTGTGAGTGACAGCAGTGGGAGCCAATGAGGAGGGAGTCCTGGGACAGCTGAGGCACTTGTGCACAAGAGGGGTCTCAGGTGAGTATTAGGGGGGGGGAGGGGGCTGTGGGGCGAGCAGCATACAGAAGGTGCATAGAATACATAAAGGTAAAAAAAAACTTCAGCCCGTAAAACCACTTTAAAAGTAGAATTTATTTTTCTGAGGTTGCGTAGTGGTGAGGGGGTTAGAACCTCCGTCAGTTTTTTACTTGATGTCCATTGGAGAGACTATGCCATGCTTCCTGTATGGGAGGCACAACAGGAAGTGGGAGGAGACGCTCTCTGATGGGAGGGGCTATCCCGACATTTCACAGCTGTCCCCGGGGGGGGGATTTCCCCTTCAGTCCTGCACGGGTGACAACTACAGAATGTTTAAGGTGACCTCTCTTTGCCGCTGAGAATATTCGCCAGTCATGTCACTTCTTTAGTCCTAAACAAAACCAACGATCCTTTTAAGTGAGAGTAACACACGGCCGATATCACTTTTCACCGCGGCTCCGAATCATTTCCATTCTCTGCTGCTTTGCATGGAACACAGACACACGGTACACCTGTCTGCCGCGCCCGCTAATGCCCAAATTCTAATTAGGATTCCATCACAAAAAAAAAAAAAAACATCTTTTCCTGCATGTAACCATTTTAGAATGACATTTCCTGACAGAAACTTTAGAGCCCCCCGAGGATATTTGAGGCCCCATTCACCACTTCACGAACAA
Organism: Rana muscosa; assembly: GCA_029206835.1. Classification (NCBI taxonomy): domain Eukaryota; kingdom Metazoa; phylum Chordata; class Amphibia; order Anura; family Ranidae; genus Rana; species Rana muscosa. The sequence continues at coordinate 289,922,826 of CM055120.1, forward strand.
TGCGACAAAACACGAGGCAAATGCGCGTCACAATTGCAGTGCCATTCATTGTTAGTGGCACCCCAAACAAGATTAGCAGACGCGCATTTTCCCAAGATACAAAACATGCATTTTGTTGCGTGACAAACATGCTACAAATGTGCCAAAACGCGTTGAACAATGCATGATGCTCCACGCCCCGAAAAGGTGCGCAATCTTCTTTGGTGCGTTTGTCACACATAGGGCAGCCTGTTCAAGTGAATAGTCTCTTCTATGCCGGGAGATTTGCAGTCCCGCTACACAGTGTGAATGGGGCCTTAGGGGAAGACTTTTTTTGGGTCATAGTCTAAAAAAATAAAAAAACTTTATATTCGTCCACTGCATGCACATTTATTCTGTGTAGACGAACAAGCTGTTAGAATGGGGCAAAGCATTTTCTCTTCTGGTTAAATGTTTTTCAAATATAGAGGGCAGTAATAAAGATAGATGAAATGAATGAATCAGAAAAATTCTGAATCACGGCCACTAGATGGAGCTGTGGACCATAGGAAATAAATACATTGTATCTCTTCTAAGATCTCATCTGACCAGAGCACCTTCTCCCACATGCTTGCTGTGTCCCCCACATGTTTTCTGTATCCCCCACATGGCTTCTCACAAACTGCAAACAGGACTTCTTATGACTTTCTTTCTCCAATGTCTTTCTTCTTGTCACTCTTCCATAAAGGGCAGATTTGTGGAGAAGCACGACTAATAGTTGTCCTGTGGACAGATTCTCCCCCCTGAGCTGTGGATCTCTGCAGCTCCTCCAGAGTTACCATGGGCCTCTTGGCTGCTTCTCTGATGAATGCTCTCCTTGCCCGGCCCGGTCAGTTTAGGTGGACGGCCATGTCTTGGTAGGTTTGCAGTTGTGCCATACTCTTTCCATTTTCCGATGATGGATTGAACAGAGCTCCGTGAGATGTTCAAAGCTTGGGAGATTTTATTATAACCTAACCCTGCTTTATACTTCTCCAGAACTTTATCTCTTACCTGTCTGGTGTGTTCCCTGGCCTTCATGATGCTGTTTGTTCACTAAGGTTCTCTAACAAACCTATGAGGGCTTCACAGAACAGCTGAATTTATACAGAGATTAAATTACACACAGGTGGACTCTATTTACTAATTAGGTGACTTCTGAAGGCAATTGGTTCCACTAGATATTAGTTAGGGGTATCCGAGTAAAGGGGGCTGAATACAACTTTTCACATATTTATTTGTAATAAATGTGGAAAATCATTTTCCTTCCACTTCACAATTATGAGCCACTTTGTGTTGGTCTATCACATAAGATCCCAGTAAAATATCTTTACATTATTGGTTGTAACATGAGAAAATGTGGAAATTTTCAAGGGGTATGAATACTTTTTCAAAGCACTGTATATTATCACTTGGGGGCAGACTGAGGGGCCGGGTACTTAAGTGTTTAAAGCAAACTCCAGCATCCATGTCTCTATGCTTTATTTTGCAGAGAAATCAATTTGAAAGCAAATGATGCTACATGGCCATCTTGAGTAAGGGCAGATGATTCATGTAGCATTTACTTCCTGGAATACATCTACGCTTAGCTCAGGTAGGCCGGTGTTTCATCAGATTAGGCGACCCGTCAGATTGTGAGACGGAAGTGAAGTTTCATCGCTACCCTCTTGCTACACCCCGCACTCCTCCATAGTAAGGATACATTGAGAAGGGGGGAAAGCGGACATCTTGTTACACCCCGCACTCCTCCATAGTAAGGATACACTGAGAAGGGGGGAAAGCGGACATCTTGCTACACCCCGCACTCCTCCACAGTAAGGATACACCGAGAAGGGGGGAAAGCGGACATCTTGTTACACCCACCGGAGTTTTGCATTTTACACTTTTTTTTATAACAGTAAACGGAGGTTCTATAGTGAAATACAGGATTTAGAACTTCGTCTGGCCGTTTAGATGTTGAGTTTTCAAAGCAGCGGCGAGCCTGCTGATCACACAGGTTTGCTAATCTGACAGAACACCGCTGCTTTTAAAATTCAACATCAAAACATTTACATGGAGTGATAAATCCTGTATTTCACTATATTAACTGTTTCCTGTTATAAGAAAAAAAAAAGTGTAAAATGCAAAACTCCGGTGGGTGTAACAAGATGTCCGCTTTCCCCTTCTCAGTGTATCCTTACTATGGAGGAGTGCGGGGTGTAGCAAGATGGCGGCGGCGACGAAACGTCACTTCTGTTACACATTCTGACGGGTCGCCTAATCTGACGAAGAACGCCAGCAGGAGGGTGTGCTTAATGATGATGTAATCCCTCAAGGTGTTCCACCTTAAAGCGGAGTTCTACCCAAAAATGGAACTTCCGCTTTTCGGAACCCTTTCAGGGGGAGGGGGGGGGGGGGTGTATAAAACAGGTATTTGCACCACTTCCGGGTATTGACTCCTGCGGGAGTCACGCCCCTTCGCATCAGTGATTTTTTTCAGGACTGTGACATTATGGCGGACACATCAGACATTTTTGACACATTTTTGGGACCATTGTCATTTTTACAGCGATCGGTGCTATAAAAATGCACGGATTACTGTGAAAATGACACTGGCAGTGAAGAGGGTTAACCACCAGGTGGCGCTGTAGGGGTTAAGTGTTCCCTGCATTGTGTTTCTAACTATAAGGGGGATGGGCTGTGTGTCACATGACACTGATCTCCACTCCAAGTACACGGAGCCGAGATCAGTGTCATGGTCACTAGGCAGAGCAGGGAGATGCTTGTTTACACAAGCATCTCCCCCATTCTATACCTCCGTGAGACGATCGCGGGGATCCCCGCGGTGATCGAGTCCGCGGGACCCGCGATCCGACTCACGGGGAAGGCAGCAGGGTCGCGAGTGCGCCACCGGCGCGGCACGACCCCCACGTCAGGCAGTTAAAGGGGACGTACAGGTACGTGATTGTGCCTGTCCGTGCCATTCTGCCGACGTATAAGTACAGGAGGCGGTCGGCAAGTGGTTAAAGGATAACTAAACCTTTGTTTTTGTTTTTTAAATAACAAACATGTCATACTTGCCTCCTCTGTGTATTGGTTTTGCACAGAGCGGCCCCGATCCTCCTCTTCTCGAATCCCTTGACAGCGCTCCTGGCCCCTCCCTCTGGTCAAGTGCCCCCCCCCAGAGCAAGCAGCTTGCTATGGGAGCACCCGATCCAAGCCTCTGCCCTATGCATCCATTGAGACACAGAGATGCGACTCGGCCCCGCCCCCCTCTCTCCGGATTGGCTCACTGACTTTGAATCTCAGCCAATAAGGAGAGTCCCAGGACAGCCGTGGCTCTCGTGCAACATCGCTGGATCGAGATGGGACTCAGGTAAGTATGAGGGGGGGCTGCTGCACACAGGTTTTGTTATCTTAATGCATTAAGATAAAAAAAAAAAAAAAAAAACTTCTGCCTTTAGAACTGCTTTAAAATAGTTCACTATGACCAAAAGAGCAAAGTTTCGCTTTCACCTCTTGCCGACCGATCCACATACATTTACTGCGGGGGCAGCGGCTCCTGTGCGTAGAACCACCTACAGGTACGTGATTCTGCACTTCCGGGTCTGTGGCGTGCACCACCTGGCAAACCGCTCCCGCTGTGACTGGACACAGCTAGAGCCAATCAGCGCCCGCCGATCGTTCCCGACAGAGGCGGAACGGCGATCTGTCTATGTAAGCAAGGCAGATCGCCGTTCTGTGACCAGGGAAGATAGAAACCCTGTGTTTCTGCTAGGCAGGAACACGGATCTCTGTCTTCCCACAGTCAAAGCACCTCCCCCACAGTTAGCAAGCACTCCCTAGGGACACATTTAACCCTTTGCCAGTGTCATTAGTACAGTGACCGTGCATATTTTTTATTGTATCACTGGTCCCCAAAAAATATTAAAGGTCTCACCTAGTTTTCGACGCAATGCCGCTATAAATTGCTGATCACCACCATTAGTAAAATAAATAAAAATTCCATAAAAATATTCCGTAGTTTGTAGACGCTATAACTTTTGCGCAAACCAATCAATATACGCTTATTGGGATTTTTTTCTTAGCAAAAATATGTAGCAGAATACATATCGGCCTAAACTAATTCGATTTTTTTATATTTTTTTTATTGGATGTTTTATAGCAGAAAGTAAAAAATATATGTTGTTTTTTTCCACAATTGTCACTCTTTTTTTTGTTTATAGCGCAAAAAATTTCAATCGCAGAGGTGATCAAATACCACCAAAAGAAAGCTCTATTTGTGAGGGAAAAAAAAAAAGACATCAATTTTATTTGGGTAATACGTCACACGACTGCGCAAACGTCAGTTAAAGTAACGCAGTGCCAAATCGCAAACAAGGCCTGGTCATGAAAAAGGGGGGGGGGGGGGTTAAACTTTCCAGAGCTGAAGTGGTTAAAGTGGAGTTCCGCCTTAAAAAAGAAAAGAAAAAAAATCACCAAAAATCTACAAAATAGAAAAAAAAAAAAAAGTTTACTTACCAGAAATAGCGGTTGCTATGCGGATCTTCCTAATCTGCCTCTTCATCCTCCGCGGCTGGTCTTCCTCCTCGCTGTGTCCTCTGGGAAATGGGGCGCGCTCCCTTCTGGGAACTGTGTGTATCCCAGAGAGCAGCCGACCCATTCAGAAAACGCTGCGAGACTCGCGCCTGCGCAGTAGGAAACGGGCAGTGAAGCCGCAAGGTTCCACTGCCTGTTCCCCTTAGTGAGGATGGCGGCGCCGGGAGCTGCCAGGATCGGCCGGGGGGGGGGGGGGGGGGCTGACATCGGGGGGGCTGACATCGCGGGCGCCTAGGACAGGTAAGTGTCCTTATTGAAAGTCAGTAGCTAGTGTTTGTAGCTGCTGACTTTAAAAAAAAAAAAAAAAATTGCGGGTGGATTCCCGCTTTAAATTCTATTTCCTGTTAGGTTTTCAAGCCGTTACATATTATCCGGTACAATATCTTCATCACACGTCTCTTTGCCTCCTCCGCTGGTATATATCTATGTTGCAATTCACGATAAACATCTTTCACTCTCATAATACTTCCCACAACGGAAACATCATCTCTCCTCCCGCTCAGATTCTGCCGCCACTCATTCACAGTTTCCTCTATTCATTTATTTTTATATGGACTTGTGAATGTTTTTAGTGTTCTTTTATAGAAAGAATTATCATAGAGCATTCCTGTTTTTCTATTTATTTTCTTCCTACCTAGCTCACATATCAGTATGTTCTTTATTAAATTCTTATTTTAATTCGATTTATTAATTATAAATTCATTTCAATGCCCCCATGTTCTTTTAACCACTTGACCTCCAGAAGGTTTTACCCCCCCCCCCCCTTTCATGACCATACCAATGTTTTGCCATTCAGCACTGTGCTACTTTAACTGGCAATTGCTGGGTCATGCATGTATTTGCGAAGAGGCACGGAGAGTATTTTTCAGATCTCATTTGTTGCCACGAGTTTTTGGGAAATTTTTTTTTGTTTTTTTTTTTCAAAATTGCAAAATACTCACCATGCCTCTTATCAAAGACCTTGGGAGTGTCTACTTTACAAAAAAAGGGGTCATTTGTGGGTGTTTGTACTATCCTGGCTTTTTTTGGGCCCCCAAAACTGTGATAGGTAGTCAGTAGAGGTGCACGATTAATCGTCAAGAATTGTTATAGCGATTTCTTCCCCCCCCCCCCCCCCCCCCCCGTTGCGATCTTGATAAAGTATTTCCCGATCTTTTGTATGCAGAGAATTATCTCTGCTCTCAGCCGTCAAAAGAAAGGAAGAAAAAAATCTGGGCAGTCTGCCAAGTATCGCAACATTCTTTATCAGTGGAACGTTAAGTCTAAACATTGTAACAATTTGTCTTTTACATCAAAGGAATAGACTTCTGTATGTAAATTAGGAAAGTTTAAACACTAAACATTTTTGCCATTTGTTGTTTTCAAGTTAAAATATATTTTTTCTTTTTTTTGCTAGAAAATTACTTAGAACCCCCAAACATTATATATCATTTTTTTAGTAGAGACCCTACAGAATAAAATGGTGGTTGTTGCAATATTTTTTTGTCACACTGTATTTACACAGCGGTCTTTCAAATGCAAATATTTTGGGGAAAAAATTACTTTCCCCATACTCAGAAGAAATAGCAGAATATGTTTTGGGTGTAATTCCACATATACCCATGACGTGTGTGAGAAATATCTCATTTAAGTGACAACCTTGTGAAAGAAAAAAAATTTAATTGAATAAAACAACAAAAAACCAACTTATAGCAATAAAAAATCTTCCATGGATTCAATATGCCTTTCAGCACATTCCTTGGGGTGTCATTTGGGGTATTGAACTGTCCTGGCATTTTAGGGCCTCCGAAACTGTGATAGGTAGTCAGAAAATCAAATGCTTGTCCCCCTTACGCGACTAGGCTCCAAAAAAGTCCCATACATGTGGGACTGGATTCCAATGGTTTTTTTTTTTTTAGAAGCGCATGATTAGAGCCCAAGACTCTAATTGGCTTCAAAAAAGGATGAGCTCGGGGCGCAGAACACTGCACTCTGAGCCCACCCAGTTGTGTGACATTAGCGAATTAATATTCGCTAATGTCTTTCTGTTTCTAATCCCAGCTAATCAGGAAGCTGGTCCCGAGTCCTGATTGGTCACGAGTCCTAACTCCTGATTGGCTAGGAGGAAACCCAGGGGGAGAAACCGCCACCTGGATGGGGTAAGTGCAGGGACTGCCGGGGGGGGGGTGGGGTCTAGCGAGCCCCTGGCCTTAACCACTTGCCAACGGCTGGCCGTAATATGACGTCCTTGGCTTTATAGGGGGGGGGGGGATATCTGAGTGATGGGTGCAGCTACAGGCATCATTCAGATATCGGCATTTTCAGCCGGCGATTTTGTGCACCATAAGAATGATCATAGCGGCTGTTCCGCCGCTTGAATGTTCTTACGGGCGGCGAGAGGGGACCGTCCGTCCCCCCCCCCCACCTCCGGTGCTTCTACTGACTCACCGATGCAGAATTCAAGCCAATGGCGTGTGCAGTACCGCATTTAGCCAGAGGGGCGGGGACGCCAGTGATACTCAGGGGGTTTGGAGCCGTTCGGAAATACTTTGAATCACTCGGAAATACTCCGTTCCAGAGATCAGCTGAGCTGTCCCCGAGTATTTCCAAGGCTCTCCATCGCCGCCCACCACTGGCCACATGCGGTATTGCATGCCATAGAAGTCAATGCAGAACAAATTATCCTTGTTTCCATTGACTTCTATGGGGAAACTCACTTTGATATGCGAGTACTTTGGATTACAAGCATTCTCCTGGAAGGAGGTTCCACTTCATTAATTTTCTTTTGTTTTATCACTGAGTTTGCGCAACACCAATTTTATTAACACATTACTATTATCTGTGAGAACACAGCGGGTGTCTGAGTGGCGACTTGATTCATCGCTTTTTTTTTTTTATTTACATACTCACTAAGCGCAGTACATTTAGGACACTGATATTTTGCGCAGAGGTAGAACCCTTCCCCCCCCCCCCCCCCCCCCCCATGGTGTACAGATTGAAGTAACAGAGACACACCGACATTTTCAGTTTATTTCTTAAATAAATACACTTTACAGGACAGAAACGTTTTTCCGATTTGTGATTCACCGAGAACAAAAAATGTAAAACAAGATTTTGAAATTTTCTAAGACCATCTTTTTTTTTTTTTTTTTAGCAGAGGGGCTGAAGAAAAAAGAAAAAAACACAAATACGTGTAGACACGAGGAATAGAGCAAGATGGAGATGGTCCGGCTCCCCCTCCCCCACCAGACAATATCGCTCTCTGCATCTAGAACAAAACACCAAAATCAAAGTCCTAGGGCTGGGATAGGCAATTAGTGGACCTCCAGCTGTTGCAGAACAACAAGTCCCATGAGGCGTAACAAGACTGACAGCCACAAGCATGACACCCAGAGGCAAAGGCATGATGGGACTTGTAGTTTTGCAACAGCTGGAGGTCCACTAATTGCATATCCCTGTAATCTAAGGGATAAGAGGACCTGTCCCCGGCACTCACTGTACAGAACACAGAATTCTTTGTGCACTCCGGCAATGACGGACAGGTCTTTATCTTCGGGGTGGGGGGGGGGGGGGGCTGGAAAGTCGATCTGAATTGATGAAAAGAAGGGCAAGTGTACAGACAGCCAAACCATTTTTTAGGGTTGGATGGAGTAGGGAAGGGTTGAAATGTATCTATTTATTTTTGCTGTGTGCAGAGATCTCACGCCACTTCCTGTCCTGGAGATGAACAGGAAGTGAGGCAAAATCCCCCCTCCCCCAATGGGGTAATGGAAACTCCACTCTTAGCTGTCTCATCTCAGGGGCTACTAAAGTGGAACTCTAAACAAAATCTAAAATTTGCATGTGATGAAGCTTTGTAGTGGCAGTAATTATTTTTCTTTAGCAAAATCGCCCCTGTAAGAGCGTTATTACCTTTTGATCTTGCAAGTCTTTTTTTTTTTTGGAAAAAACAAGGTACAATTCCACCTTTCAGAAAAAATGAAAAAAGGTGAACATCCTGCACACCCACCATTGTACTTGCCTCCATTAGGTAATGATCTGTCAGGCCGAGGCTTTGAAATCCACACTTTTCTTTCCCTTTTTTTCTGTAGGACTGCCAGGGTGGATCAGAGCGACTGGCCAAAAGCGATCACGTGCCAGAGCTGACCAATCAGATTCACTCTGATCTATTCCAGAAGCCCCCCAGAAAGAAAGGGGGAAGAGGAGCAGGGATTTTTCAAAGCCCAGGACTGCTGTTTGGGCACCGACAGCTCCTCACTATGTTGGCAAGGACAGCAGGGAATGTGGGGGGGGGGGAAGGGGGAGGTGTATGGTGCTGTTACAGTGCTGAGGCTTTGAAATCCCTGCTCATCTTTCCCTTCTCTCTGTAGGTCTTCCAGGAATGATCAGAGCGATTGTGATTGGCCGAAGCGGTCACATGCCAACACTGACCAACCAGAACCCTGATCCATTCCAGAAGCCCTCCAGAAAGTAGGCGAAAGAAGAGCGGGAATTTTAAAGCCCAGGACTACTGCTGCTGGGGGGGCGCGGGGCACCGATAGCTCATCACCATGGAAACAAGCACAGTAGGGACTTGGAGGGGTGTACAATATTAGTTCACCTTTTCTTCTGCCAACCACTAAAGGCTGCAGTTCAGTAGGCAGGCTCCCGCTCAGGTGACCACTATAATTAGCTGTCATGTGATCAGGAGCCTATCCCACCAGCTCCCGATGGTAAAATGTGACTGGGCGCTGTCGGATGGCGCTAGACATGGCAGTATGAGGTTAGAGCCTCCATTCTCCCACAGAGGTGCACACATACAGCAGCAACAGGACCAAGCTGTCCAGGAACAGTGGAGGTTAAAAGGTTGAGACCATGAAGGAGCAAAGGTTCATTGCCTTGGGTCACTTACAAAAAAAAAAACAACAACTGGGGCAGATTTATCGGCAGGGGGGACAGGGGGTGTGTCATTGAAAGCCTTGCCAGTGTCCAATCCCCTGAAGGTACGAGCCTGGAATTCGGGGGGGGGGGGGGGTTCAGCTTTTAGTCACTTATGTAAAGTCCCATCTACATGTACTAACCCTCACCCCAGGGTGACCATGCTACCGTCCATGGATGGCTATGCTGCTCCTCCATAGTTACAGTATGGTGAATAGATGAGAACAGGGCACAATCTGAGTGTAGTATATTAATGTATTTATTGTGGTGAAAAGACAAATGACAACTCACATTGTGACAGTTAAAATCAGGCTCATTACATAGGAAGGGCATCTGGTGGACAGTGTCACAGCAGGGAACCTAAGACCAGGATAGAAACACTTACACCTACAAGAGAACACACCAGGAGGGCACCAAGCTAAGTACAGCATTAAGTGTAATAGGAGACACTAGCAATTTACATGAGAAATGGGACTTTTTGTATGTAATCCATGAGCGGGCGGCTCGTGCATCTGGGACAGGGAGCCACTTCCTAACACTATTAGCCTGGAAGGTCCGGGCGTCAGGCCGGATGACCGCTTAGATAAGGAAGTGGAAACCAACAAGATGGCCGAGCTTTCTCAAGCTTGGCAAAGAGACTTGGGAGGACCTCGAAATGTATAGCTCCGCCTCCCAACGTGCCGATGACGTCACTTCCGATTTGCTCTGCATCCCACAGAAAGCCCTGCACCATCTTGTTGGTTCCTGCCTATGTGGGATGCAGTGGATGTCATTGGCGTGTCAAGGGGGTGGAGCTACGCATTTCGAGGCCGCACAGGTCTCTTTGTCAAGCTTGAGAAAGCTCGGTCATCTTGTTGGTTACCACTTCCTCTTCTAAGCGGTCACCCAGCCTGACATCCAGACTTTCCAGGCTGCTAGTTTTGGGAAGTGGCTCCCCCATCCCAGATGCACAAGCCGCCCGCTCACAGCTTACGTACAAAAAGTGCCATTTCTTCTTCTCATGGGGAGTTGCCAATTTACTGTTTCTCATTAAATTTAAATGCTGAGCTTAGTTTGGCACCCCCTGGTGTGTTCTCATGGTCCTGCAGGTGTATCCATCCAGTGTGTTTCTATCCTGATCCAAGGCTCCCTGTTAGGAGACTCTCCACCAGATGGCCTGACGAGACATATTTGGTCTTTTCATTACAATAAATGTGTTTATATACTACACTCAAGATTGCGCCCTGCTGTTATCTGTTCGCCTACAGATACTTCAGAGGAGCTACAGCCATCGGGTGCATTGGGCTCAGCGGGAAGTTATCCTGAGCGCTCCTATTGGACTCTACAAACCTTTTGCTGCTCTGCATAGACAGACACACAACACTTTTTGCGCCACATACCCCATTTCTACAGTACGGGGAATGCCTGTTATCCATGGATAAATAAGCATGTCTCCACCGGGTGGTGCGGTGGGTACAACAATATACTGTGCCACGCCCTAAATCGAATGCCTTTTGTCACCCGAGGACCGGAGTCGTGTTACTGGCAGGATCACCAGATATTAAAAAGAAGGCAAAGTCTAAAAATAGACAACTAAAGTAGCCACCACATCCAAAAGCTGCAATATGACATTTATTATTTCTGGGGTTGGAAATATATTGAGAGCTCTTCCTGGACAGGGTCATGCTGGGGGAAAAAACCTGCAATGCCCAGGTTCCCCAAGGAGGTGGACAGACGGTCCTCCTGCTCAGAGTATCTTCCCAACACTAATAGAATATGGAGGTAGGAGGAAGAGACGGCAACTCGCCCTCCCCCCAAAAAAAACAAAACAAAAAAATCACTTTTTTGCATCGAGTGGAGTGTAAAAAGTACAGTGGCTTACACGTTTCAGCCTTAAGGCCAAAACACACAAGCCACTAGTATTTTGTACACGCCACTCAATGTAAGAGTGACTTTTTCAGAAGAACGAGTCTCTACCTCATACCTCCATGTTCGAAAAAGCTTGGCTGCCAGAAACAAAACACTTGATAACAGCATGGAATCCTGATCAGAAGGGCACACAGAACACTCTGTAAAGCCTCGTACACACGACCAAGTTTCTCGACAAGAACCAGCAAGAAACTTGCTGGCAGAGATTTCTTGCCGAGAAATTTGTTCGTGTGTATGGTTTCTCGTCAAGAAAAGCGACAAGAATCTCGACGAGAAAATAGAGAACCTGCTCTCTATTTTCTCGTCGAGATTCTTGTGAGCCTGTTTCTCGACGAGAAAATTGTGTGTGTGTGTGTGTGTGTGTGTGTGTGTGTGTGTGTGTGTGTGTGTGTGTGTGTGTGTGTGTGTGTGTGTGTGTGTGTGTGTGTGTGTGTGTGTGTACGTGTGTGTGTACACTTACCTGTTCGCCGGGAAGCCCACGCATGCTCGAAATGACTTTGACGCATGCGCGGTAGCTTCCTAGGCATAGGTAGGGTGAACCAAGATGGCGGTGACGGCATCGAATGTGACGAGCGCATGCTCGTCGTATTCGATGACATCACCGCGTACGCTCCATTCAAAGAACCGCGGGTTCTTTGAAATGAGCGTGTGTACACTCGGCCGGGACAAGTTTCTTGTCCAAGGATCTCGTCGTAAAAAACTACATGTTTTTAACAACGAGATTCTCGGCCGTGTGTACGAGGCCCGCCCCCCCCCCCCCCCCGGAAGGATTTCCCCCCACCTCCTGGATTTCCGATCACTTTAAATCTCTGTGACAATGGTCCCCTGGACAAAGAAAAAAAAAAAGAAGGGGCAGATTGTTCATAAAACAAAGACCTGACAGGGGATCCAACCCTTCTAATCTCCACCCAAACCTAAAAAAAAAAAAAAAAAAAAAAAAAAAAAAAAAAAAGCAAAGAAACATTTTGGCTATACTTACACTTTCAAAAACGCCAGGGAGGGCACCAACAGCACCAAGCTGGCCGTATTTACAAATAGATGGGTCGGGATGGCACAGCTTCCCCCTCCCCACAGTACATGGCACCCTAGGCAGTATGTGATATGCATATTAAGAGTTAGACCGGTTCTCTTTAACGCCCAACTGCAGCTTTACTTTCACACTTTTGATTTTGGCCAAGCTGGCCAACACAAACCATTTCCAATACTAGATGCTGCAGCTGCTGTATGTAAGTAATATCAGCTAGAGCATGGGTGTCCAACCTGCGGACCCTCCAGCTGTTGCGGAACTACAAGTCCCATCATGCTTCTGCCTTTGAGAGAGTCACCCTTGCAACGATAAGCCTTGCAGTGCCTCATGGGTCCTGTAGATCCACAAACGGCTGGAGGGCCACAGGTTAGACATCCATGAGCTAGAGCAGGGGTAGGCAACCTGGGGGCCCTCCAGCCGTTTGTGGAACTACATTTCCCATGAGGCATTGCGATGGCTGGCAGTTACAATTACTCCCAGAGGCATGATGGGACTTGTGGTTCTGCAACAGCTGGAGGGCCCCAAGTTGCCTACCCCTGAGCTAGAGTATACAGCAAAGAAAAGGCAGGTGATCCATTGAGACCCATAAATGCCATACCCATGCCTCCATCCCTGGTACATTGAAAATGAAAATGGGCTGTGGGACTTTAAATGAGGCATGGATGGGCGTAGGAAAAAGTCTAGGATATCAAAAATGAGTAGACATCACTGTCCCGTTAGGGACAGTGATGTCTACTCATTTTTGATATCCTAGACTTTTTCCTACGCCCATCCATGCCTCATTTAAAGTCCCACAGCCCATTTTCTTTTTTCATTTTAGAGTATACAGCACTGTATTCCGGCAACAATACAGGAACACGCCTGCTGCCAGAACGGCTCAGCCAGCCATTCACAAGAAGTCTTGTATTCTATCCAATGCTGGGACAAGGTCATCCAGAGCCCAGGGCAACCATGCCAAAGTGTGCCCCCCCAAGAGGTATTTGCATTATGTGTCCACCAAAATCCCCGCCCTTAAAAAAAAAAAAAAACAGTAGCCGAACTCGCTTCCTAAAACATGAATTCCCCCTCCTCCCAGTACAAATCTTTGCCTTCCCATTCGCCAAGAGAAAATCCCCCCCCCCCCCTAGCACAAATGTCCATCCCAACTCCCCCCCGACCCCACTCTCCCCTCCTAGCCCCAATCCCAATGCCCCCACTCTCCCCTCCTAGCCCAACTCCCCAATCCCAACTCCCCCCCGCCCCCACTCTCCCCTCCAATCCCAACTCCCCCCCGCCCCCACTCTCCCCTCCAATCCCAACTCCCCCCCGCCCCCACTCTCCCCTCCAATCCCAACTCCCCCCCGCCCCCACTCTCCCCTCCAATCCCAACTCCCCCCGCCCCCACTCTCCCCTCCAATCCCAACTCCCCCCGCCCCCACCTCCCCCCGCCCCCACTCTCCCCTCATATCCCAACTCCCCCCGCCCCCACTCTCCCCTCATATCCCAACTCCCCCCGCCCCCACTCTCCCCTCATATCCCAACTCCCCCCGCCCCCACTCTCCCCTCATATCCCAACTCCCCAATATCCCAACTCCCCAATCATCTATACTAGCACAAATTTAGCCCCCCCCCCCTTAAAATAAAAATCCCTTTCTAGCACAAATTCCCCTCCCTCCTCTACCATATCGCCTCTTCTACCACAACCCCCTCCCAACGGAAATCCCTCTAAATTACCAGTCCTTGCCCCCACGCCGCCCCCCCCCCCCACTCCAAAGTTTCCCCCCTCTAAGAATTTTTTTATTCCCTGCGCTCCCCCAAACACAAATCCCTCCCAATAATCCCTGCGGCACCCAACCCCCCCACCTCACATGATACAGTGCCCAGGGCATCCTGCCCCTCTTGCCCACACTTTGTCCAGGCTCTGATTTTATCAATGAATACAAGGCTTCCTCTGATTGGCCGAGGTAGAAGATGTGACTTCATCCGCTTGCCCTCACCACCTCCATTCCTGAGAATGGCTGAGCAGCACTCAGCCTGACTCCAATTTGCGCCGGGGGAACAGGAAGAAAGTCCCAGTAATCGCTGCCAGAACGCAGCACTGGCTACAGTATGCGGCTTATGCTATATACAGTTTTGACAGCAGCTGCAGCGATTGGTAAAAATAAATAATAATTTGGGCCAGCTTGGCCAGGACAAAAAACTGTTGACTGTGACATTCAACCTGGGAGTAAAGCTTTAATGTACTCGCCTTCGCTCCATTGTCTGCCAACCACCCCCCCCCCCGCTCCGCTCCATTGTCTGCCAACCGTACTCCCCCACCATCAAAAGCATGAACCCGAATCCTGATTAAAATCGATTAACGTCAGACTGATCAAGCCATTGTTAGCACACACAGAGCCGCCAGCGCATCACCCCCCCCGCCCCCCCCCAAAAAAATACACACACTTTTAAAAAGGAACAAAAATACACTTTTCCTATGGAATATATTACAATTTCATCATAAAAATACTTTGCTGCCCAAAGTTTGAGACGAAAAAAAAAAATCCCCTCTCTTCATGTATTAAATACATTTGTGCAAAAAAAAAAAAATGAACACAAGGTCAGGAGGGGGAGGGGCAACGTCCGCACTGGATGTTGTGGGGTTTTCAGTTTTTTTTTTATATATATAAAACTAATTTATTCTTTAAGAGCTCTGTTTTACAAAAAAAAAAAAAAAAAAAAAGAAAATGTCCGCCTTGGAGTTTGCAGGAACAGTGATGAGAAGTGAGACCTCCAGGACGGGCCGGGGTTTTTTTTTATTTATGGGGTGGAGTTGTCACAGGTAATACGCCGCTCCACCTTCGTACCTGGCTGCTCTGGCGCTCCTCACAGTGACTCCAGGGAGGGAAAAAGACCCTGTGTACGCTCGCTGGATACACCATTCTTCATTCGTTTAGTGCCAGGATGATGTCGTCTTCTAGGTCCGAATTGTCCGAGCTGTCCGCTGGAAAAAATAAAATAAAAAATTATAAAAAAAAAAAAAAAAAAAACGCAATATATTCTATAAAAATAAAGTTTGGATCCATTCACTAGAGAGCGGTGACATCACCGAGAATGCAGCCTATCCAATCACTAGAGAGCGATGACATCACTGAGAATGCAGTCTATCCATTCACTAGAGAGCAGTGACATCACTGAGAATGCAGCCTATCCAATCACTAGAGAGCGATGACATCACTGAGAATGCAGCCTATCCATTCACTAGAGAGCGGTGACATCACTGAGGATGCAGCCTATCCAATCACTAGAGACTTCCCTTGTACATGTGATGTGTAGCTCAGTGAGGACACTGCAGGGAGGTGACAGGAAAATATTTACTTACAGTCTCCCAGTATAAGCTCCACCTCGGGGTCCATATCGGAGTCATCATCATCATCGTCATGTCCTTCCTCATCTCCATCATCATCCAGAAGATTGGCCAGCTCTTCATCATCCGAGGGGGAGAAGTCATTCTCTCCATCCTCTCCTGCCTGTTCTCCGGCCTCTTCTTCCTCTTCTATCTCAGCATCCAGCAGAGGCTCCAGATCATCAGAATCATCGTCATCATCGTCGTCATCCTCATCTTCCTGCTCTTCCTCCTCCTGAGAAGTCAGCAGTGATTAGAGACCAATACATTTCACCCCATCCAACATACCAACTGTTACTTCCCCCCACCCTTACCTGATCTTCCTCTTCATCCTCGTCCTCAGCCAGACGCTGCCGGCCCACCTCATACAGCCGGCACACCGTGTCCATGTTCAGAGCGTCCATTGTGCCTTGATTCTGGGAGGAGAGACAGAACATGGAACAATAAATGCCAAGATAATAACTCCCGTACCTACCCACAGCTTAAAGGGTCACTCCAACCTCTGGCCACACAGCAATGAGCAGACTAAAAACAAGCCCATAACTTTCTAGCTGTAGAGGGTGAAACCGAGAGCTGACTGGGATTGGGTGAAGTGTCAGTATAGCAGCTTTAAGACAAGCATGGCCGAGATTAGAATCATGGGACACTGTACAGCCTACATGACAAGCAGCCCCCCCCCCACTTGCTTCCCCCTCAGTGTCCCATGGAGCCTACCTAACAAAAAGCCCCCTCCATCCATCCACTTCCCTCTCAGGGCCCCGTACAGCCTACCGGACAAGGAGCCCCCAACCCCTCACCCGCTTCCCTCTCAGGGCCCGATACAGCCTACCTGACAAGGAGCCCCCACAACCCCTCACCTGCTTCCTTCTCAGGGCCCGATACAGCCTACCTGACAAGGAGCCCCCAACCCCTCACCTGCTTCCCTCTCAGGGCCCCATACAGCCTACCTGACAAGGAGCCCCCAAAACCTCACCTGCTTCCTTCTCAGGGCCCCATACAGCCTACCTGACAAGGAGCCCCCAAACCCCTCACTGCTTCCTTCTCAGGGCCCCATACAGCCTACCTGACAAGGAGCCCCCCCAACCCCTCATCTGCTTCCTTCTCAGGGCCCCATACAGCGTATTTGACAAGCCCCAAACAGCCTGACAAGAAGCCCCCCCTCCCATCCACCTGCTTCCTTCTCAGGGCCCCGTACAGCCTACCTGACAGGGAGCCAACAGCAGGGACAACATTAGAAAGCCAGGCCCCCTGCTGACTATATAGGGCCCAGGCAGGACTGTTGGCATCTCTGGATATAAACAAGTATTTGCCTTAAAATAGATACTACTTTAAAGTGGTTGTAAAACACTTACATACCCAGTGAAGTGACTGGCCTCAGGTGATACCCAGAAATGAAACAAATCCTCCTACATAAGTTGTGCCTGTTTATCTGCAGTCTTCTCTACATCTGTTAAAAGTTCAACATGTAAACAGCTTGTCTGAGCTTTCAGAAAACGGGGGGGGGGGGGGGGGGGGGGGGGCGCTAGCTGAAACTAAACTCTGGAAAGCTCAGTGAGAGCCAATTGGACGGGAAGTGACAACCCCCTCCCCTTCACACAGGAAAAAAGCTGAGGCTGCCAATCACAGGATGCGTATAAACACTGAGCGCTTTTGAAGCTCTTTCAATTCATTTCAATGGAGAGGGGTGTTTTTTCACCGCTCTGTCAGCGCACTGCCCCAGTGTGAAAGAATTCATGGATTTTAATAAAAATACGTTTTTGTAAGCTTTTCAGGCGCTTTTTTTAGCGTGAAAGCGCCTGAAAAGCACCTCAGTGTGAAAGTGGTCTAAGTCAATTTCCTTGTAGCATGTCGATCTCCCCCCATGGCTTTCATATAACACAAGGATGTAGGGCTGCAACGAACGATTATTTTCATAATCCATTAATAACCTTAAAAAAAAAAAAAAATGATTTTGCAGCGATTTGCATTTTTCTACATTTTTTTTTGCCCAATTTGTTGTTGGGCAAATAAAAAACACAAATTGCCGCAAAAATGCATTACATGCTTTTCTGAAGCTTCTCCATTAAAGTACCGTATTTTTCGCTCCATAAGACACACCAAGGTTTTAGAGGAGGAAAACAAGAAAAAAAACACACAATATTCTGAAACCAAATGGTGTACCAAAATATTTACCAGTGCCCATGAAATGCAGCCCGACTTGTGCCCATGAAATGCAGCCCGACTTGCAGCCTTACCCATGCCCATTAAATGCAGCCTGTTCTGTGCCTGTGGACTGGCGAGGACGTCATCACAGTCGCCTGTTCACCTGTCACTCAGAAGACAGAGCAGCCCGAGCGACCGTACTCCATTCGGCCGCTGGGGCTGCTCTGTTTTCTGTGTTCTTTGAGTGACACGAGATCACCCGGCGCTCGAGGGAGACGGCCGCCCTGTATTGTGACATGGCGGCGACGACGGCAGGGGGGGGGGGGGGGGGGCTGTTCAGTATTCGCTCCATAAGACGCACAGACATTTCACCCCATTTTGGGGGTGCGTCTTATGGAGCGAAAAATACAGTATATTGAACTAAAAAAAAAAAAAAAAGTCCTTGCCCTTTCCAAATACGCAGCAGCTGAAAAAAGCACAGATGTGAACCTGTCCCATAGGAAACCAAGTAAATGAACTGTAGTGCGTTTCTGAAAAAAGCACCAAAAAACACAGAGATGTGACCCGGGCCTGAGATGTTTAGTAACATATTGGGGTTTAAAAAATTAAAATTAGTACACACAAAAAAATAATAATCGCTACTGTAAGGGGTTAATTTTTTACTGTGCGACAGTGAAAGTAATATTTACAGTAGCGATTTGCTATTTTTATACTATAAAGGGCCAATTTTCATATTTTTTTTTAACCCTAATATCTTACTGGCCGATTAATCGATTATAAAAATAGCAATCAAATTCATAATCGAATAGTTGTTTCGGTCCTACAAGGATGACAACCACTAGCCGTATCTACTGGAGAACATAGAAGGTTTCAGTTCACACAACTGATAATTTCTAATGGGTGATGCAGAGGAGACTGCATTGTGGTTACAACAGCTGATCTCTGGAAAGCCAAAATGTAGCAGGACAATGTCCAAGACCGGCCCACACCTCCCTGAAAGGCTTCTCCCCCTGCCCCCCCCCCCCCAAAAACAAATCATCCCGTCAGGAGTAAGCAGCATTCCTCCATAAAGTTTTACGGCTGGATGCCGCCCCGCGTGTGGCCTGCAGTTTTACCGGATTGTGTAATCTTACCTCAATCACAGCCAGGTAGCAATCTTTCGTGTCTGTACAAAGGTCAAAAATATTCCTCTTCACATCAATAGTAGCTGTAAAATTGAGAGTGACACTTATTATATAAGTTGGGTTCACTATGAACACACACACACACACACCCCATCTAAAAAAGGTCAGCCAACACAGCACAAGTGTTCAATCTCGCAGCACATTGACGCGCCACCAGTTGTCAGAATCCACCCCCCTTCCCCCCCCCTCACCCTTAAACGGGATTCTTAACCTTTATTTTTTAAACAAAACATGTCCAGTCAGCCCCCCAATGACGTCATTTTCTGCCGAAATGAGTAGGGTAGGGTACATGCGAGCCGGCATTGAGGATCAGCCTGCTATAGCGGATTATGTGTTTTCAGCAATGCTGGGTGGGTACTCCTGCAGGCTCGCTCCCAAGCCCCACTTGCCTGTATCTATAAATATAGAAAGCAGGGTTTTGCTCCACCCCCACGATAGGATTTGATTGACAGCAGCAGAAGCCAATGGCTCCCGCTGCCATCAATCTACCCTGTGAGGAGGGAGAGAGAGAGAGAGAGAGAGAGAGAGAGAGAGAGAGAGAGGAGAGAACCACTGCTGTCGACACAGTGCTGGGTCGAGATTGGGTTTTAGGTAAGTATAAGAAGGGGGATCCTAAACATCCTGTTTTTTTTATACAGAGAATGCAATAAGATAAAAAACCTTAAGGCTTCAGAACCAATTTAACCTCTTGCTGACCGCACTATAGCAAAAGGACAGCTACAGCACGCTCGGCTAGTTCTGGCAGGGTGTCATATGACATCCTCCCATGATCGCGCCATGAATGGCAAAGATGTTTTTATTACAAATTATGTGAGCAGAGTGCAGTTCCTCTTTAACCAGTTTCTTACCGAGCCATAGTAATATGACGTCGGCAGGAACCTTCTCTCCCTCCAGGTGGACGTTATATGACGTCCTGGGCTTCCCGGCCGCCTAGAAGGGGTGCGCGCGCCGCATCGCTCAGGGACCCAGTGCGTGTCCCCGGCGGCCGTGATGTCCGCCGGGCACCCGATTGCCCGTGATCACAGCAGGACAGTGGATCTGTGTGTGTGTAAACACAGAGATCCACGTCCTTTCAGAGGAGAGGAGACCGATGTGTGTTCCCAGTACAGAGGAACACAGATCAGTCTCCTCCCCTTGTGAGTCTCTTCCCCCTACAGTTAGAATCACTCCCTAGGGAACATATTTAACCCCTTCAGCATCCCCTAGTGTTAACCCCTTCCCTGACAGTCACATTTATACAGTAATCAGTGCAGTTTTATAGCACTGATCGCTGTATAAATGTAAATGGTCCCAAAAATGTGTCAAAAGTGTCCGTCGCAATGTCACGGTCACAATAAAAATTGCAGATCTCCGCCATTACTAGTAAAAAAAATGAAAAAAATGGCATAAATCTATCCCCTATTTTGTAGACGCTATAACTTTTGCGCAAACCAATCAATATACGCTTATTGCGATTTTTCTTTTACCAAAAATATGTAGAAGAATACGTATCGGCCTAAACTGAGGGAAAAAAAAAAAAATATTTATTAAATCAAAAAGTAAAAATGTTTTTTTTTTTCAAAATTGTCACTCTTCTTTTGTTTATAGCGCAAAAAATAAAAAACCGCAGAGGTGATCAAATAACCCCAAAAGAAATCTCTATTTGTGAGGAAAAAAAAAAAAAAAAAAGGGATTTCATTTGGGTACAGTGTTGCACGACCGCGCAATTGTCAAAGTGCGATATCGCTGAAAACCAAAATTTGGTCTGGGCAGGAAGGAGGTGAAAATGCCCGGTATTGAAGTGGTTAAAAGGTGTTGTCCTGTACAACTTCCCACCCCCATCTGTACTCAGTGTCACACCAGAATAGTCTACAAATAAAAGGCAACTGGCAGGAACTAGTTCTTATATCTGACTTGCCATATTCTCACCCAAAATAAAATATCAATTTTCTTAAAAACTGACTCACCAATGGGTTTATAATCTGTGGCATTAAATGTGCGAAACGACGAACCAAATGGACTCTTCATTCTCTCCTCCAGAAGGTCGTCTTCATCATCGGCCTGAAGCATGGCTGGGGGGAGTGGGTGAGAGAGTTATCAATGGAGAGGACGCCATAGTAAATCACATGGAACAGGAAAAGATTGGAGGGAGAGAGACGAAGGAGGAAGCAAATGTAAAAATAGGATTTTTATAACAGCTTACCTGTAAAATCCTTTTCTTGGAGTACATCACGGGACACAGAGCGACATAGTCATTACTAATGGGTTATATAGATACCGTCAGGTGCTGGCACTGGCAACTTCCAAAACCGGAAGTACCCTCCCCTATATAAGCCCCTCCCATCCGGGAGCACCTCAGTTTTGTAGCAAAGCAATAAGTGTCCCCAAAGAGGGGCGGGAGCTCTGTGTCCCGTGATGTACTCCAAAAAAAGGATTTTACAGGTAAGCTGTTATAAAAATCCTATTTTCTTTCTCGTACATCACGGGACACAGAGCGACATAGTCATTACTAATGGGATGTCCTAAAGCAATGCCCAATGAGGGGGGGGATACACCATATATAAGCTGAGCGCTATCAGACATGAGGATCTTTTGCGGCCTGCAACACACTGCGCCCAAAGGCGACATCCTCCTGACTTCTAACGTCCACCTGGTAGAACCTAGTAAACGTGTGTACTGAAGACCATGTTGTGGCCTTACAGATCTGAGCCAGGGAGGCCTGGTGATGCACTGCCCATGAAGTTCCAACTGCTCTCGTGGAGTGCGCTCTAACTTTGAACGGAGGCGGTCTCCTTCTCAAGCCATAGGCTTGTATTATGACCTGTCGAATCCACTTGGCTAAAGTAGATTTTGACGCTGCCTGACCCTCTCTGGGGCCTTCCGGCAGAATAACCAAAGTATCCGTTCTGCGAATCTGAGCAGTGGCCTTTAGATAAGCTTTAACTGCTCTTACCACATCCAAAGAATGCAATAACTTTTCCTCTACCGAAGTAGGTTTGGGGAAAAAAGAAGGAAGAACCACATCTTGGTTCAAATGAAACCTCGATACCACCTTAGGAAGAAAGGCTGGATGAGGACGTAACACTACTCTGTCCTTATGGATAACCAGATATGGCTCCTTACAGGACATAGCTGCTAATTCCGACACTCTTTTAGCCGAACAAATGGCTACTAGAAAAATCAATTTCCTGGTGAGAAGCACCAAAGAAATATGATGTAATGGTTCAAATGGTTGTTTCTGTAGAACCGACAGAACCAAGTTTAGATCCCATGGACATATGGGAATATTAACCGGAGGACTAATACGCATCACTCCTTGTATAAAGGCTTTGACTAGTGAATGCGAAGCCAAGGGCCTTTGAAAAAATATTGACAAGGCTGAAATCTGACCCTTGATAGTACTCAAGGCAAGCTTCCTATCTACAGCCCACTGTAGGAAGTCCAGAATCCTACCTATTACGTACTTACGTGGATGCCATTTCTTGGCCTCACCACGCGATGTACGCCTTCCAGATTCTATAGTAGATCTGCCTGGATACCGGCTTCCTGGCATTGATCATGGTAGATACCACAGGATTAGAGAGCCCTCTCTTTTTTAGAATGTGGGCTTCAATAGCCAGGCCGTCAAACCTAGGGCTGGTAAGGAAGGGTGGTATATCGGTCCTTGCGAAAGCAGGTCCGGACGACGTGGGAGAGACCAAGGACTCCCCACTGACATTTTACAATCACCGCGTACCACGCTTTTCGGGGCCACGCTGGAGCCACCAGAATCACTGGTTCCTTTTCTACCCTGATTCTGCGGAGTCATCGAGGTAACCATTGTGGCGGTGTGAATGCATATATCAGCTTGAACTGATCCCAAGGGAACACTAGGGCATCCGAGCCGCAAGCTAGGGGATCCCTTGTCCGAGAGACAAACCTGTCCACCTTTGCGTTGAATCTGGATGCTAGAAGATCTACATCCGATGTTCCCCACCGCTGACATATTGTCCAGAAAACCTCGGGGTGAAGGGACCCTTCCTCTGGGCATAATTGCTGGCGACTTAGAAAGTCCGCCTTCCAATTCTCCACTCCTGGAATAAATACCGCAGATATGGCTGGGACATATCTTTCTGCCCATTTCAGGATGTAATTTACTTCCCTCTGGGCTGCACGACTCCTGGTGCCCCCCTGATGATTGATATATGCCACTGCTGTGGCATTGTCTGATTGAATTCTGACAGGGGACCCTTGGAGTTTGGATGTCCATGCTACTAGGGCATACCGGGCTGCTCGTATCTCTAAGAGATTGATGGGCAGGGCCTTTTCTGCATCCGACCATCTGCCCTGGAGAGACCATTGCTCCAGTACAGCTCCCCAGCCTATGAGGCTGGCATCTGTAGTGACCACCTTCCAAGAAATCGGACTGAAGGATTTCCCTTTTTCCAGATTCTGGGGAACCAACCACCAACGGAGGCTCTTGCGAACGGAAGGGGACAAGGACATTGTAAGACTAGGGCCTGAACTTTTTTGTTCCAGGCTGACAGTATGGCCCCTTGCAAATTCCTTGAATGGAATTGACCGTAGGGTACTGCTTCGAATGATGCCACCATTTTTCCCAGCAGCCTCATATACAGGCGTATGGACGGCTGTCTTTTTTGTACCCACTAAGTGGATCAAATCTTTCAAAGACAACACCTTTCCTCGAGGCAAGAATATTTTTCTCTGGCCTGAATCCAACCTTAGCCCCAAGTATTCCAGACTTTTGACTGGTTTTTAGGGCTGACTTGTCTCGGTTGATAATCCAACCGTGAGATTCCAGATACTTGATTGTCTTGTGAACGACCACGTCTAGTTTTTTCACTGAGTGGTCTATCAGCAACAAGTCATCTAGATATGCCATTATCATTACACCTTGTGTTCTTAGATTGGCCAATAAAGGGCCAGAATTTTTGTAAACACTCGTGGTGCTGTGGCCAAACCGAAGGGTAAGGCTCTGAACTGAAAATGGCGCCCTTCTACTGCAAAGCGTCGAAATTTTTGGTGGACTGGAAAGATGAGAATGTGCAAATAAGCATCTTTGATGTCGATCGCGGCTAACCAATCCTCCCCTTGTAGGGCAGTGGCCACCGATCGGATCGACTCCATCGGAAAGTCCTGATATACAGGAATTTGTATAGCCCTTTTAGAATTAATATGGGCCTCCCGTCCGCGTTTGCTTCGGGACTGTAAAGAGGTTTGAGTAAAACCCGAACCCTCATTCTTCCAGGGGAACCTCCATAATTACTCCTTGGAGCAATAGTTGTTCTAGTGCCAACAGGAGGGACTCTCTTCCGGGGATCCCTTGGCACGTTTGACCTCAAAAATGGGAAGGAGGAGAGTCTTTTAACTCCAAACTGTATCCCAAACATACTGCGGAGAGCACCTATCTATCTTGATCGTGTCCCGCCAGGTCTCTTGCGAACAACTGGAGTCCTCCCCCCACCCGACAGTGGGGGCTTCAATGAATTTAACTTTGGGGGAGGTTTTGTACCTCCCCTGACCCAGGGTTTCTCATTACCCTGCTATTGTCCCCGTTTTTTACCCCCGGGAATTGACCGAGGAGGCCGTCGGAACTGTTACACAGCCGATGCCCCAGGGACTGGAGAAGCAGGCCTCTTAAAGAGGGACCTCTAACTCTGTTTTTAACCGGCAAGAGCGTATTTTTACCGCTGGAAATTTTATGGCTATATTTGTCCAGGTTTTCCCTGAATAAGCGTTCACCATGAAATGGGACGCTAACCAGCCATTCTTTACAGGGAGCTTCAGCAGACCAGTTTTTGAGCCATAGGAGCCTACGCATATGTACTATAGACAGCGTAAGGCGGGAGGCCTGATGGACTGAATCCTTTATGGCGTCAACCGCAAAGCCTAAGGCTCTAGGTAGATCAGCTAGGGCAAAGCCTGCTGATCTGTCAAGTCCCTCAAGACCTGTTTCAACTGATCCTTCACTGCTTAGCAGACCCCAATAGCTGCTACTGCTGGTTGTGTCACCAAGCTTGCTGTAGAAAGAAGCAGATTTTCATAAGGACTCCAATATTTTATCTATTGGGTTCTTGAACATTTGGACATTATCCACTGGACATGTGAGTGATTTATACATACAAGAGATGGCTGCGTCCACTGTAGGGACCTTCCATTTTTTTTTTTTTGATGAACTTATCCTCCATGGGATAGACCACCGGAAATCTCTTGGGGGAATAAATATTTTCTCAGGATGTTCCCAATCCTGGTAAATGAGCCCTTTAAGCAAAGGGTGAAGTGGAAAAGAACAGACAGTCTGGGGGCTTCTAGCGACCCCAACGAGGATACAGTAGTGGTTGATGGTTCCGCAAGGTGCATTTTTAAATGCTGATCGGACCATGTTAGTCAGAGACTGAACCCATAATCTTTCAGCTTGAGATGCTGAGAAAAGGTTCCCCCACTGTTGATTCCTCTATAACAGAATCAACCTCATCCTGATCCCCTTCAGGCAGGTCGATCCCTGTATGGGACTGTTGCTCTGCTAACAGGCACTCTGAAGGAGGAGACGGAGATCGGGCGTGCTTTCCCTGACAGGGAGGCACCGATCAATGTTGACAATCTCTCTCTAATCCTCCCAGAGCTGAGGAAAAAACCTCCTCTGTTACATACACAGGAGCAGGTGAACTGAGGACAGCCACAGTACCAAGTACCCCTGCGGGGTCTCTACGGTCACTTACCTCTGAACTTCAGGGGAGACTGGTGCAGCAGAAGTATGCCCAAGATCCTCAGAGCCCGATGAGACCCCCTTCGCTTCCTGGAAGATTCAGTTCCAGAGCTTCTGGACGGCATATTCCTAAGCCTAAAGCTGAGGTATTCCAGCCGTAATACACCACTTTTACTGAGAATAGTCTAGCACAATTGCTGCTATATCACAGTTGGTGTCTACTAAAGTGCCTTTCTAGGGGATGCCTGCATCAACCGCCTCTATGTGCCTTTATATTGTTGCTAGCTCTGTCTGTGCACTTCAACAGCCAGCTATAATGTGCTTCAAAACACGCTGGACGCCCGCACATGCGCAGTAGCGCCGCGGCGCACACCTGAGCGTCATCCACCCGCTCCGCCCCTTTTTCCAGATCGCCTCTATGAATAGAGGCGCGTGCACGCGCGCGGGCACGTGCGCCTTCGGCGCCTTTTTTGAAAACAAAAAGGAGCTAGATGGGAGCCAGGGTCCCTTTGCCGCAGGGCCCGGGGATGGATGAGCGCAGCAACAAGGCAGAGGAGACAGCTTCCCAGCAGAGAACATACCAACTGCCTGGATTTGATTCTGGAAGAAAAAAATCCACATTACAAGAAAAAGAACCATAGCGGCCTCTAGTGTCTAACACAGGTACCGCGGTCTTACATTTTTTTTTTATTTTTTTTCTTGCCTACTATTAAAATTTTTACATTTTCTCAGTAGTAACAGGCATACACAGAATATTAGCGGGAATACCGTTAGGTAACAGACAGAAAGACAAATTAGGCTTGGGGGTCCCCCAATAGAACCAAGTTCCTGGGGGCCCCCACTTACCTGTTCCCCGCCGCAGGACTTTGTTTGGTCCACAAAAGCCCAAACTTCACCTATCACGGCAGGCATTGTAATCAAACCTTCAGGGACCGGGTTCCCAAGGATTCCACTCCCCTGGACCTGTATAGCACCCTGCACAGAAAACATCTTGGTCGTGGGTATGACCAGAGCTCTGGATCCCAGGGTCCAGCTCTCCTAAGAGAAGCATTACAGGCAAAACCTTGCTCTTCTCTGCAAGGCCCGGGTACCGACCGTTTAGCTATGAAGCTTTTTTGGTCGGATCCGGAATAGCTTACTGAGGCCCAAAAGAACCTGTACGCAAGCTCAGTGAAAAACACATGTTTCTTCTTGGCCAACACCTTAGACACTGGCAAAAAACTGAGGTGCTCCCGGATGGGAGGGGCTTATATAGGGGAGGGTACTTCCGGTTTTGGAAGTTGCCAGTGCCAGCACCTGACGGTATCTATATAACCCATTAGTAATGACTATGTCGCTCTGTGTCCCGTGATGTACGAGAAAGAAATTCAAACTGTTAAAAAAAAAAAATCACAGAAATTCACGATTGTGCATCCAACTTTCCTGCTGGACCATTTCAGGCTGAAGGACGTATAAACCAGAGCTGGGTTCTCCAATCTGAATACAGGACAGGAAGTCAGTTGTGTGCAGGAGATTATCACTCCCCACAGCAACTAGAGCTGTCAGAAGCCAGCGCAGGACAGACTTCCATTACCTTCCGGGATGTCCTTTTGACAGGTTGCTATAGCAAAGGGGCGGGAACTTCCGCCAACACCACCATTGCTATGGCAACCTGCCAGGAAGAAAGACACCATGCAGTGGCATTACTGCGCAGGCACGAGATAGCAAGGTGCATGCTGGGTAGCTAGCTGTGCCGAATCCCGTAAATAAGGACAAGAGGGGCTCAGATGCCCACAGCAGAGATGGCCAACATGTTAGCGAATACCTGAGGTGCTTTACAACAGGCCAAACGGCAGGGCCACAGACTGGTAGTGTAGAAGGTGGTACAGCAAACCTCAGAAAGCACTGGTGTGCTGGAAAGATGGGGACATTCAGGCAATCTATGATTTCCACAAAAGCCAGAATGTCTTCCTGATGAATGGAAGCAATGGCAGATCTGGTGGAAAGCATCCTAAATATGTGGACTCAAAATGTAGACATTAAAGTGGAGTTCCCCCCCAAAAGTGGAACTTCGGCTTTGAGTCCTAACCCCGACATGCCACATTTGGCATGTCATTTTATTTTGGGGGGTACCTAGTTTTCATAGGTACCCAGCCCCAGCTGCCACTTCCACTCAGCAGCCGTCTCCTCCTCCTCCTCTCCTGCTCCCTCCCGGCAATCTTCTGGGACACGTCACATGTCCCAGAAGATTGCCCGGCCATGCAGGACAGCGCAGCTCGCAGAGCAAATGTGGGCATCTAGCTGTGACAGCTTGCGGCTTCACAGCTGGGTGACCACACTCGCAATGCCAGCGCTGAGGAGAGGCAGATCACAGAGGGTTTGGGCGGCTGCATCGCTGGACCGTGGGACAGGGGAGTGTGTGTTTATCAAGTCAGCAGCTACACTTTTTGTAGCTGCTGACTTAAAGCGGAGCTCCACCTTAAAAAAAAAAAAAATAATTATTAAAAGCCAGCAGCTACAAATACTGCAGCTACTGACTTTTAATAAATGGACACTTGCCTGTCCAGGGTGCCCGCGATGTCGGCAGCAGAAGACGAGCAATTGCTCGTCTCTCGGCTGCCCCCGCCGCCATCCTCTGAGGGAATCAGGAAGTGAAAAGTTGCGGCTTCACTGCCCGGTTCCCTACTCTGCATGCGCGCATTGCGCCGATTGTCCTCACTGGTCTCCGTTTTCTGGCGTAGATACCCGCAGATTCTGCGGACATCTATGCCCGGAAGTGGGTGCAAATACCTGTATTATACAGGTATCTGCACCCCCCTCCCGCCTGAAAGGTGCCAATTGTGGCACCGGAGGGGGGGGGGGGGGAACCGATGAGCGGAAGTTCCACTTTAGGGTGGAGCTGCGCTTTAATAAACTGAAAAAACGAGTGGAACTCCGCTTAGAGACTGCATTCACACTTTAGTGTTTAGAGAGCGCCGATGTGTGAATGACAAAATCGCGGGACTCGCTTTTGAGATGCCATTCATTTGGACGACACCTCAAAATTGCAGTGCGGGTCTGGCGCGATAAATCGCACTGCAACCGCGGGAGGCATGACGCCCAAAAGTAGCTCCTGAACTTTTTGGGCGACAGGCTTGCTGTGATGGAGGTTGCCGCGATTTATAGTGCGACAAGCGCGGCAGACCCGCACCGCTATTTGAGGCATCATTCAAATGAATGGCATCTCAAATGCGAGCCCAGCGATTTGTCATTCACACATGGGCGCTTTCAAAACGCGGGCAGATCAGTGGCAGTGCCCGCGATTTAAAACACTGAACTATATGCGGCGGCGGTTTGCAGTGTGGCAGTCCGGTACGGTTTTGTTCAACGGTTCAGGTGCAAATGTTTACCTTAGTCTGCACCTGAACCGGACACAAAAACCGCACAGGACCCTTTTCAAAACCGCACCGCGTGGACAGGATCCATTGAAAGCTGGTCCGGTTCACATGTCATGCGGATTGGATGCGGTTGAAAACGCATTGAATGTGCATAGATGTGAACCCAGCCTTAGAGGTCCAAACCGGCAAATATCCTCTTTGTGTTTTGGGACAGTGAACAGGTTGGAGTAAAACCCTGGTACGGTTTTTAAAATGTGGGACTGGAGCTATGACACCTTGGGTCCAGTCGGTGGGGAAACAAAGGATGGTCTGAAGGTAGAAAGCAAGCAGGTTGGGGGGCAATGAAATTGGATTTGAGATTTTCGACTCATCAATTCTCTATCTGGTGGTCAATCTGACACAATGGAAGAATGTTAATTTTGGGTCTCTAGAACATCCAGCTGAGGCATTACCTCCATACATAACGGTCCCTGTGTTGTTGAAGACGACTCGGCACTGGTCCAGTGCAGGCACTGTGTGTAGGAGATGGAAGGTTCGAAGGTCCCACTAAGCAGAGGGTTAAGGAAACTGATGACTGTTGTAAAGTGTCACCTATCAGAACATGCGCTGAAATTCCTATCACACAAACCAGCAATAGAAAAAATAAAAAATTAAAATACTACCGAATTTAAAGCTGAACTCTGGAAAAGTTAAAAAAAAAAAAAAAAAAAAAAACACACACACCACACCTTACCAATACTTATTTATAAAGCACGCTTGTTATTGTTTTCCCCAACACTTGCACAGTTCCCCCCCCCCCCCCTTTCTAAAATGCACCTTTTAGTCCCGCCACCCACCCCGCTGACAAGTTGCACCCCATTGCCAGCAATGGAACTGAGAAAATTGGGGCGACTCATGTTCACAGCGATTTTGAAAAAGGTTCCTGCGCTACCTACTTTTTATCCCCCACACCCCCCCATCAGGGGAGGTTCGAATCGCACTGATCTGCGGCTTTGAAGTGGCGTAATTGAAAAGACGCACTGGCGTGAACCTTGGCTTAAAAAGGGAACAGGAAGCAATGCGAGGGTTCGGAAGAATGAAGGAAGTGGACAAATTCCCGTTCATCGCCACCATTGCAGATTACAAAATTTCCATTAAACCAGGGCTTGACAAATCCCAGGCACCAGGTCCCCATGACTACTATAAAAATTGTGTCCTGGCACCTGGCCTGCCATCCGAATGCTTCCACATGCGCGCGCGCGCGCCCCCCCCCCCCGCTACGTTTTACGGGCTCCGCTTGCCCATCTGGGACCGGCATAGTGGGTGGCGCCTGGTAGAGGGTAGGGAGGAGAGTGTGGACACACGTTCACTCCTCTCCCCTTCTTGCTGCTGACCCGGAAGTGACGCGTATGACATCACTTTCAGGTCCCCGTTGACAGTATCCCGGCCATCAAAGAATGTAATGCAGTGTGATATCCATTGCTATAAATGCAGTGGAGCACAGGGGAGACATTGGGGGGGGGGGGGGGGGAGTGTCTTTTAGACCCCAGATGTCTCATTAAAGTGGTTGTAAACCCTTACAGACCACTTATACCTACAGGTAAACCTAGATTAAGGCTTACCTGTAGGTGCAACAAATATCTCCTAAACCTACACGGTTTAGGAGATATTTGCAGAAAAGACTGCACCGAGGTCTACAGCGCATGCGCGCCATAGACAACGGCGCAGGCGCACTGAGCGTTGCCGTTCATGAATGAGACATGCCGTTAGTGTCCAGCCCCCGCGAGCATGACGTCATCGTGGCTCCAGCCAGTCACAGCGCTGGAGCCGCGACACCCGGAAGTCACTCTGGGTATCATGGTGGCGAACGAGGACGGCTGCGGGGGGCTTCAATCTCAGGCAAGTACTTTATAATGAGCTAGTATGCATACTAGCTCATTATGTCTGTCTTGCAGGTTATTTGATTTTTTTGTGTCGCTACAGTGGGTTTTACTTCCGCTTTAAGGAGAACCGGTTACCAAAAAAATAAAATAAAAAAAAACACCACATAGGGGACCTTGTCGGGAAAAAAAAAAAAAAAATAAAAAAAAAAAATAAATAAATTGTAAAATAACGGAAGTTACACCCAAGCCCATAAAACCTCCCCCTCTCCAAAAAATAAATGTAAAACATTGAGGGCGGGCCAACCACGCCTGAAAACATCAATTGCGATATACATTACATAATCGCCACACACGCCAGAATGAGAGCAATAATTCTCGCACCAGACCTCCTTCGTAACGGTAAATAAAGGTTTGTTAGTAAAAAAACTGGCTCCTAACTTTTTTTTTTTTAGCTGGCTGCTAGATTCAAAGCAAATTTGTCAAGCCCTGCATTATACAATAGGGAGAAGTTCACTGAATGGGTGTCCAGCTCGGGGGTAATTGTAGATGGGTCACCTTGCCCTTAAATGCAAAGACCGTTTTTTTTGGTTAAACGTGAACTTGTCCCTTTAATGGTCACCTATGCAAAGTCCAACCCTTTCCTCGTATTGCACAAGAGGCCCCCGATTTTAGGACCTCTCCACCACACAACATATAATTAGGGCACAGGATACAATTTCGGTGTTAACGATGACCTCCAACCCGTTGGGATGGAACACCCCGCTGATGTTCATGTTGAACTTATCAAACTTGTGGATGGCTTGAGAGGAGCGAACATCCCACAGGACGCCATCGTTCAGCACCAGGTCATCTGTGGGGTTGAAAGTGGCACAGTTCCTCTTGTAATTATTGGCCAGGTCGGGGTTATATAAAGTCAGCAACTTCTGACCCGTCTGGATATCATAAATCTGTTGGAGAGAAAAGGAGAAGAAGAAGATGATTAGGTGGTTCCATTGTGCAGCTACAGTTAGATTCCACTCTGAATGTAGCGCTACTGGGCGACCTTATAAGAAGCAGCCCCATACCACCCCTCCGGATCCAAAGTACTCACATGAGCCACGTCTTCCTTTGTGCCGATGACGCGATCTTGTGAGTGTTTGCTGAACTCCACATAATGATCGTCGGGGAATGAATGTCTACAATACAGGAAATGCATTCATTAGACAGGAGCAATGACTCCTCTACCCCCCACAGACTTGTACCTTGTCTCACGCTCACTTCATGTCAAAGACGGACTTCATGCCCCACAAGGCAGACAGCGGCTGGCTCCATGTTGCAGCAGTCAGTAGGAGAGACCCGTCCTGAAGGAGAATGGAAAGTGGACATTTGATAGTATGCTCAGTAACTTTAGATCATTGACCAAGTAATATGCTGTAGCAATAACAATGTCCTTTCAATGGAAGCACCTGAACTGCATTACTTGGAGGTCACTTAAGTCACCTAAATAGTAAATAGAGTTCACCTGTCTGTAATTTAATCTCAGTATAAATACAACTGTTCTGTGAAGCCCTCAGAGGTTTGTTAGAGAACCTTAGTGAACAAACAGCATCATGGAGGCCAAGGAACACACCAGACACGTCAGGAATAAAGTTGTGGAGAAGTATAAAGCAGGGTTAGGTTATAATAAAACATCCCAAGCTTTGAACATCTCACGGAGCTCTGTTCAATCCATCATCGGAAAATGGAAAGAGTATGGCACAACTGCAAACCTACCAAGACATGGCCGTCCACCTAAACTGACCGGGCCGGGCAAGGAGAGCATTCATCAGAGAAGCAGCCAAGAGGCCCATGGTAACTCTTGAGGAGCTGCAGAGATCCACAGCTCAGGGGGGAGAATCTGTCCACAGGACAACTATTAGTCGTGCTTCTCCACAAATCTGCCCTTTATGGAAGAGTGACAAGAAGAAAGACATTGGTGAAAGAAAGTCATAAGAAGTCCTGTTTGTAGTTTGTGAGAAGCCATGTGGGGGACACAGCAAACATGTGGGGGACACAGCAAACATGTGGAAGAAGGTGCTCTGGTCAGATGAGACCAAAACTGAACTTTTTGGCCTAAAAGCAAAAGCTATGTGTGGGGGAAAACTAACACTGCACATCACCCTGAACACACCATCCCCACCGTGAAACATGGTGGTGGCAGCATCATGTTGTGGGGGTGCTTTTTTTTTCAGCAGGGACAGTGAAGCTGTTTAGAGTTGATGGATGGAGACAAATACAGGACAATCTTAGAAGAAAACCTGTTAGACCCCATTATCTGCATATTTTTGTCTTCAGATTTACCAAAACCACATATATATGCCCTGCGGATTTGGGGAGCCTTTGCGGTCATATGGACGCCAAGGGCACAGAGGGACTCTGTCCCATTCATTGCCCGATTTTCGCCACCACTCTGTGCCTATGCTTTAGCCCCAGAGATCAGCTTTTGCTCGTCTCTCCCTTTCAGCTTTTCTCCATCTCCAGCTGTCACTACACTCCCCAGCTTCTTCATCTTCATATAAAGTCCCACCATCATCCTTTTTTTATTTATTTCTTTCATTTTATTGTATCTCTCATTTTTTTCCCCTTTAATACAAATCAATTATTCTATATATATATATATATATATATATATATATATATATATATATATATATTTTGTTTCTTCCATCTTAATTTTTTTTTAGCCAGGTCACTGTGTGTGCCCTCTGTGGCCACGCCGAGGCCCCCCTTCTTGCTGGGCTGATGTTCACCCCATTCCTTGGGCGGTGGTCATCCCTGGGAGTTCCTTCTGGCTGGGTAAGCTCCATTATCTTGTTGGGGCGAACGTGATGACTATGACACGTCTCCTGCTACAATAATGTTAGATTGTATCCACCTGTAAAGTTTTTCGTTTTGTATTGTTGCAATATACAATTTGTATTTTTTCATATTTTTGTATAGCATCTTGAATTCTCTGTTTTTCATACATCCCCTGATGAAGTATTTATGCAAAACATGTCGGGATAATATGCGAACCCTCAACTAAATCGGTGTAAACGGATACCTGCCTTATATGACCATCTAGCCTCTGAATTATTACGCTACCCAATCTGTATGCTCTCTAACTTTGATCTTCATTAAAATTTGTTATATATATTTTCTTAAACAACCATTTCTCATTATCATCTGTAATGCACCGCAAAAATACCACCCGCCTCTTAATTTCACATATAATAATATGAGGTCAAACCTTAAGGCTCCTTTCACACGGGCGGACCGGACCGTATGTCCGTTTTTCAGCCATTCGTTTTCGGATAAAAAAAACGGACATGCATGTATCCCTATGGGATAACGGATGAACATCCGATGACATCAGTCTCTGTTATGGTCCGTTTAGCATGACGGAAGAAAATCCTATTTTCCATCCGTCTGCGGATCGGATGAAAACAGACAGACGATCTGTTTTCATCCGATCCCTCCATAGAAGGAAAGCGGCGATCTGACCGGTCTGTTTCTGCACAGTGTGCATAGACGGACAAGTCATCCGCCGGCTCAGTGGGGATCAAGGGAGCGATCCCCGCTGAGCAAGCGGTTGTTCACGGGGCGGATCATAACGGGATCCGCCCGTGTGAAAGAGCCCTAAGCGTTTCAATTTGTATGCAATCAGGCACGCCCTTGCACTACATGGTTTTGGTAAATCTGAAGACACAAATCTACAGAAAATCGAATGGTGTGTATGCGGCCCTAGAGTCTGCAAAAGACCCGAGACTGGGGGGGAGGTTCACCTTCCAGCAGGACAACGACTCTAAACATACAGCCAGAGCTACAATGGAATGGTTTAGATCAAAGCAAATTCATGTGTTAGAATGGCCCAGTCACAGACCAGACCTAAATCACATTGAGAATCTGTGGCAAGACTTGAAAATTGCTGTTCACAGACGCTCTCCATCCAATCTGACAGAGCTTGGAGATATTTTGCAAAGAAGAATGGGCAGAAATGTCCCTCTCTAGATGTGCAAAGCTGGTAGAGACATCCCCAAAAAGACTTGCAGCTGTAATTACAGCGAAAGGGGGTTCTACAAAGTATTGACTCCGGGGGGCGCCATACAAATGCCCCCCCCCCACACTTCACATATTTGTAAAAAATAAATAAAAAACATTTATCATTTTCCTTCCACTTCACAAATGTGCCACTTTGTGTTGGTCGGTCACAAAATCCCAATAAAATACACTTGAGATTTTCCACATTTTGTCATGTTACAACTAAAAACATAAGGGGTATGAATACTTTAAGGCACTGTAAAAGACCCACCAAGATGTACAAATGTCCATTGACAGCAGAGCCCAATCATGGCAATATGAGGAAGAGTCTGGGGGGAATGCTGCCTTTACATAATTTTTTGCATTTGATTTCAAAACAGAGTTAACAGTGATTCTTACACGCGATGGCTCCAGGTGCGTTATAGCGGAGATGTGGCAGTTGTAACTGGCTTCTTCCTGTCCACTGAACACATTGTACAGTTTTAGCTGCCCCGTGCACGTCCCCAACATCAGGAAACGCTCCCGCGCCGAGAATGCACAACACGTAAAGCCACTTTCGTCCAAGTTGGCCTCTCGGAAAACTGAGATTGGACGGAACCTGCCGAGATAGAAAGTCACAGTGAAAATAAAGCTTCTCTGATTGAATGCCAACCCCATCCCCTCCTACCCCCTAAACGCCCCCCCCCCCCCTTACTCTTCTTTCCTTTAACCCAGCACATTAATTTTATAATTTTTTTTTACCTTGGGAAGGAAGACATACTCCCCTCTCCATGCTGGAAAGTCCTCTCACACTGACATTGTTGCAGACTCCTCTTCAGGATCTTGAGAGGACCCGGGTGCTGGACAGCCAACAAGAAGTTTATGATGAAGTGGGGGGGGGGGGGGGGGCGCAAAGCACCGGTTAGGATTCCTCTTCATGGAGCTAAATGGCTTGTGCTCAATGGACCACCAAAAAAACTTAAATTGTAAAAATACTACTACTACTGCTAGAGGCTATTGCCAATTTTTTTGATCCACAGAGATCCTGGTCATAGCCAACTTTTCATGCAGTAAAGCCTCGTACACATGACCGATTTTCTCGGCAAGAACCAGCAAGAAACTTGCTGGCAGAGCTTTCTTGCCGAGTAAAAATCGGTCGTGTGTACGCGGCTTTCAGGTTTCTCGTTTCAAAAACTGGGCAGAATCTCGACGAGAAAAATAGAGATTCTGCTCTCTATTTTCTCGTCGGGATTCTCGTCGAGAAACCAGAGTGTGTGTACACTTACCTGTCGCAGTGGAAACCCGCGCATGCTCGAAATGACTGACGCATGCGCGGTAGCTTCCTAGGCATAGGTAGGGTGTAGCAAGATGGCGGCGACAGCATCGAATGTGACGAGCGCTCGCTCGTCGTAGTAGTAGATGACGTCACCGCATTCGTGCCATTCAAAAGAACAGCGGTTCTTTTGAAAGGTACATGTGTACACTCGGCCGGGACAAGATTCTTGTCCAAGAATCTCGTCAGGAAAAACGACAAGTTTTTTCCTGATGAGATTCTCAGCCATGTGTACGAGGCTTAAAACTAATTAAAAAACCCCGGTGATTGTGCCACTTTTGAGTCTTTAACCGCATGCCGATATAAGTCGGTAGAATGGCTCCGCTGGGCAAAACAACGCATTGGGTACGTTGTTTCCTTTAAGATCCGATGGGGCGCGCACCCGCCGCACGGCGGGGGACCCGATGCGCGCCGCCGGCAGGTGCGATCCCAGGCACGAGACACTGCACGGGGATTTGTGTGTGTAAATACACAAATCCCTGTTCTGTCAGGGGAGAGGAGACATATATCGTTGTTCCTACTTGGTAGGAACAAACAATGTCTCCTCCCCCAGTCAGTCCTATCCCTATATAGTTATAACACATTTAACCCCTTGATCGCCCCCTAGTGTTAACCCCTTCCCTACCAGTGACATGTACACAGTAATCAGTGCATTGTTATAGCTCTTATCGCTGTACAAGTGTCAATGGTCCCAAAAATGTGTCAAAAGTGTCCGATCTGTCCGCCACAATGTCGCAGTACCGCAAAAAATAAAAAATTCAGCTTTTGTTACACATCACAAAGTTCATTTGGGCCAAGCGAACTGGGTCTCTCACTAAACATGTGAGGCTGCTGAATGTGCTGTATAAACTGTATGTAGCGGAGGCCACATACAGCATACCGCACTGTACCGGGTTGGACCCGAGACTTTCCGTCTCATACCCAGTACACAATAGAGTCTGAGCGGTGCTCAGCCATTCATAGTAAGCGATGTATTCTAGCAATGAAGTCAAAAGTGGCGGGCTGATGTCACAACCTCTGACTCACCCAATCAGAGGAAGCTTTGTATTCATTGCTGGAATACATCGCTTTCTATGAATGGCTGAGCACCACTCAGATACTCTATTGTGTACCAGTTATGAGACAAGAAGTCTCGGCTCCGACCCGGAACACAGTGCGGTATGCTGCACGTGGCCTCAGCTACACACAGTGCATACAGCACATCCAGCGGCCTCACTTTAGTAAGGGACATAGTTTGTTTGGGCCAAGCAGGCCCAAACAAATCATGTAAAAAGTGTAATAAAAGCTGGAGTTCAGCTTTAAATCCAGGTTTCTGACGAAGCCGAGAAAACAGCTCCTCTCTACGACAGTTCATCGGACATTCACTGACAAAATCTAGCTGTTAAAGTGTTTGTAAAGGTTTTGTTTTTTTAAATAACAAACATGTTATACTTACCTCCACTGTGCAATTCGTTTTGCACAGAGTGGCCCCGATCCACCTGTTCTGGGGTCCCACAGCGGCTCCTCCCAGCAATAGATAACCCCCCTCTGGGAAGCTCTCTCCCGAAGGGGTTACCTTGCAGGTGCGCTCCCGTGTCATACACATGGTGTCCATAGCCGCCGAGTGTATGACTCGGCCCCGCCCCCCAGCGGCCGCGTCATTGGATTTGGTTAACAGCAGAGGGAGCCAATGGCTGCGCTGCTATCTATCCAATGAAGAGCCGAAAAGCCTTGGAGAGAGCGACCCGGGATCGCGCCCACGGAAATTCAGGGCTCAGGTAAGTGAAACAGGGGGACCGGACACTGCAAGGTGCTTTTTCACCTGACCGCATAGGATGCATTAAGGTGAAAAAACACGAAGGTTTACAACCCCTTTAACACACAGGAGATTTACTTAAACTGGTGCACACAAAATCTGGTGCAGGTGTACACTAACCAAACCGCTTTCAACTTCAGCTAGATCTGTTAAGCTTTGACAATAAAACCTGGAAGCCGATTGGTTACTATGCAGAGCTGCACCAGCTTTAGTAAATCTCCCCCACAGTGTACATAGGGGTGATGTTTTCCTGCCACAAAAAACTGCTGATCCAAGGAGAACCTAACCGCCATCTAAATGAAGCCTTATTACTACATTATAAAATGACAAAACTGTTATAAATAAAGCTTTTAGGGCCCATTCACACTAGAACGCAGCACGGGAAAGCTGCGTTCCTCTGTGGCTTCCTGCACTACATTCCAATCGCACTGCCCCTGCGATCTGTTGCGGGGGGGTCTGTGCAACGTTAACGACACCCCAAACACAGGATGCAAACATTGCACTTGCCCACACCGGATCACATGGTACAGAAGTTTCAAAAAGTACTGCATGCACTACTTTTTGTGCGGTGCAATTTAAGCCCCATTTAAAAATTAATAGGGCTGAAATTGCACTGAACTGCATATGAATCGCACAGGAACCGCACTCCTGTGTGATTCACATACAGTTTCTAGAGTGAATGGGCCCTTAGTATTTTCAGCACATACAGAACTGCAGCCAGCGTTCTTACATTGTATATAATAAATCAGAAATGGACTGGAGCATCACTTTAAGCATTTATTTCCCGTTGTCTTTGAGCTGGTCCTTACACATCACAGGACCTCTTTCCTTCTCTATGGTGGTGGGCAATACTTACTCATGGATAGCATGGCGCTTCAATGAAATGTGAACGTTGCACTCACCAGGACGGCCATGGCATACAGGAAGTTGGTTGGATGCTGCTGGGCGGTATTTAAGCCCGAAGAGGACCGGCACCCGGGTCTTTAAAAGGTGGAGTTGGGCTTTAATTCCCAATTCAATGCATTTTTGAAGAAGGTGAACCTCAACAATTTTCACAAATAATTTAGATTTTTTTTTTTTACATTACCTGCCGAATATGAGATGGCGGTCGAAGCAGCCCCCATCCACGCCCCCATATTTGGGGAAGGCAGCTCGGCGGGTGAGTCGTGAGGTGCAATTGGTTGGGGCTTGTCTGCGCTGTTTGGGCTCGGGACATTGATGCGGGGTGAAGAGAGAGAAAGGGGGGCAGATGGCAACAGGGTTCTTGCAGCGGGCGTGCTGTTCCCGTAGGTATTCAGTCATGATACTGTCCAGTGTGGGCGGTGAAGGCACGAGCCGCTCCAGTTGCTTCCTGATGGCTGGACTTTGGCTATAGGCACCATGGTCCGACTTTTGCCGCAGGACGCGGCTCCTCTTCCCGTTGCAGGGGGAGTGGCGTTCTCGGCCGAAGCTAATGCGTCCAATGTGAGGAGAGCCTACCGACACAGGGGCTGGCGACAGGGAAGGCAGCTGAGGTCGGGCCACAGGGTGAGGGCAAATGGAGCTGCTAGCGAGGCGTGCTTGGATGCGCGGCGTACGTGGCAGGGTAACAGGCGATGAGGTAGCAGGGGGCTGCGTGGCGGCCACTGGTAAGAAGGAGGAATGCAGCGCAGCAGTCATAGGCAGGTCAGCCTCTTTAGTTAGGGCCGCCGCTGTGTCCTGCAGCCCCTTTGAGACTAGATGGTTACGAATTAACAGCAGGAGTTCCTTCTCCGGAAAGGTGATCCGCGACTGCGCCACCACGTCAGCCTTCTGAAGCCGCGCCAAAGAGACATCACTACCGATCAACAGAGGCTTTCCCGAGACCCTCTCGATCAGCTCAGCAGAGTACTTGCAGAACCGGACGTGCTCGCTGCGCTTGTCCTGGAGGATCGGCTCCTTCATCAGCTGCTGGATTTGACTGCTGCTGAATAAAGGCAGCTTGCTGATAATCTGACGGACGGAGCAGCTTCGACTCAGGCCCACCAACGCCTTGCAGGCCAGAGCGCGGATCTGGTCAGCGTCTGTGATGGGCATCTTCACCGACAAGAGAGACAGGAGAACCTTGATGCCGTTATTGGACTGCACGACGTTCCACATCTTGGACAGGGTCGGCTCTCCGCTGCCGTGCGGCGGGTAGGAGTGGGAGAGCGGAACCCGTCGGCGAGGCGTCCCCGAGACGTATTTGCCAATGCTGGAGATTCGAGTCTCCGGAGCGCAGACACAATTGATGATGATCTGCAAGGCAGATTTCTGGACTTCGGCATCATGGGTGAAGACTTCACCCTCCGCGACTCCCAACACGATGCTTATGCCTAAGAGGAGAAGAAAAGATCGTAAAAGAGGAGATTGGCAGGAGAAAAAGGAGGAATATTGTGACAGATAAAAATCGCTATACATGTCCCACGTTGGAATCATCTAGTTAGATTATCCACTTCAGCTCTGGGCCTTTGAAGCTTTTCGTTTACATAACAAAAGCAGTTATTTTTTCCTAGACAATTTGTTAGAACCCCCAAATGTAATATATATATATATATATATATATATATATATATATATATATATATATATATATATATATATATATATCTGCGCGGGACGCTACGCTTTAAGGCCTCTTCCCCGACTCCAGTTTCTGAAACTGAGCTTTTTAGGGAGGGGGAGTGGGTACCAGCTCCCACTTCCGTTCGCCTTAGGTGACCAGAAGCGGAAGTTCTCCTTCCCGAAGTCTTCTGGGATACGACAGGGACCAGTCAGAAAGCGCAGCTCGCGCATGCGCAGTGGGCACCCGGCTGTGAAGCTGCAAGCTGCTGTTTAACAAGTAGCTGCTGACCCTTAATAAACACAAAAAATACTGGAACTCTGCTTTAAGTCAGAGGCCCTAGAGAATAAATTGTGTAGCAATTTTGTTTTAACACCACACGGTATTT
Source organism: Rana muscosa (assembly GCA_029206835.1). Lineage (NCBI taxonomy): Eukaryota > Metazoa > Chordata > Amphibia > Anura > Ranidae > Rana > Rana muscosa. Next base: position 289,963,918 of record CM055120.1, read on the forward strand.
GGGCAGGTTTTTGGAATTTTATTGCAAAAAAAAACAAAAAAACACACACACACACACACACACACACACACCATTTTTTGGGAGTAAAAAACATAAGAGGTTAGGCCGAGTACATAGATAACAAACATGTCACGCTTTAAAATTGCATACGCTCGTGCAACGGCAACAAACAACGTAAATTTTACTATGCAAAGGCAACGGTTTAAAAGCCTTTACAGGTTACGACTTTATATTTACAGAAGAGGTCTGGTGCTAGAATTACTGCCCATGATCTTGCGTTGCGTGCGACCAATGCACGTGCGCACTTTATCATTTCAGAATTATATATATTTTTACCCTGTTACTTTATCATTAGTAATGTAAACATAGTTTGTGACAGCAATGGGGATATAACAGGTACTCTTTATGGAGGGATCTGGAGTCTATAAGACCCCAAATCTCTCCTCTGCCCTTAAAAAGCATTCAAAAAACAAACACCAAGAGCGATGTTTTTGAATACTTTCAAATACTTTTTTTTTTAATGGCACTGTTGACATCCGGGTAAACCGGAAGAGATGTCATCGCTGCCGGGTTACCATCACGAATAGCCGATCAAATCCGAACCCGGCTTTGCTTGGCTGTCCGGCGGATGCGCCAGCTGGTTACTCAAATCTTTCGGTGGGACAGGATTCCCCTCCCACTGTTTGGAATAGCAATCGAGCAGCTAGTTAGCCGCTCCAATTGCTATTACAAGAGTGCTGACCGCCAGCGTTTAAAAAACCGGTAGCGCAATGATACCTGTGCCTGCAGGCACCACCCCGGTATAACCACCGAATGTCCAGCGATGTACGGGTACGTCGCTGGTCATTAAGTGGTTATGAATGATCCTTTAAAAAAGGAGGACATGTACTGTGGAAGCTGATGCCAAAAAGGCAAAACAGAAAATCAAAGTGGGGGGGGGGGGGATATAGTATGTGCCGCACACATTTAAACACGTGCCGAAAAGGAGATAAAATACAGCTTTATAAATGTAGTAAAAACATCCAAACATTAAAAAAGGACCCATATCCTCTATGTACATCCGATGAGTGGCATGATACATATACAGAAAAGCCTGGTGGATCAACGCGTTTCGCACATGAAATTGCTTCATCAGGATCCACTTGCCATTATTATAGGATATGGTACACGATACATCTATAATGAGAAAAAAAACATATAATGTAACATCCACAATTGTAAATTTTACATCAGTTGAGACACATTAAAAAAGGTAGAAAATCGTCCAAAAGTTGTAAATGGGAAGGGAAAGGAAGACGAAGAAATAAAATAAAAATGGTTGTACGTCAGTCTGGTGTCCATCCTTTGTGAGGAGTTTGTTGGGACCGTTTGGGTTTCATCTGTGGATTGCGTGTTGGATTTGGTGAAGTTGGGTCTGCTTGTTGTGTGTATTTTGTCTTGGTCTGGTGAGGGTGTACAGGTTGGAGTTGCTTGTTTGTCTGGCTTTTTTTCTTCTTCTCTTTTTTGCCTTCCTTCCCCTCCCCCTTTCCAACCTTCAGACCATTTCTACCTGTGATATATGGGTCTCAACTGATGTACAATTACAAAAATTGTGGATGTTACATTATATGTGTTAATATATGCAGGTGCATCTCATAAAATTAGAACATCAAAAAGTTAAACTTCAGCAATTCCATTCAAGAAGTGAAACTCCTATATTTTATAAAGATGCGTTACGCTCAATACTTGGTCGGGGCTCCTTTTGCATAAATTTCTGCATCAATGCGGCGTGGCATGGAGGAGATCAGCCTGGGGCACTGCTGAGGTGTTATGGAAGTCCAGGTTGCTTTATTAGCGGCCTTCAGCTCCTCTGCATTGTTGGGTCTGGTGTCCCTCATCTTCCTCTTGACAATACCCCACAGATTCTCTATGGGGTTTAGGTCAGGCAAGTTTGCTGGCCAATCAAGCACAGTGATACCATGATCATGTGACCAGGTATTGGTACATGTGGTAGCGTGGGTAGGTGCCAAGTCCTGCTGGAAAATGAAATCAGCATCTCCATAAAGCCGGTCAGCAGAGGGAAGCATGAAGTGCTCTAGAATTTCCTGGTAGAGGGCTGCGCTGACTTTGGACTTGATAAAAACACAGCGGACCAACACCAGCAGATGACACGACTCCCCAAATCATCACTGACTGTGGAAACTTCACTGGACCTCATGCAACTTGGATTCTGTGCCTCTCCACTCCTCCTCCAGACGCTGGGATCTTGATTTCCAAATGAAATGCAACATTTTCCACAGTCCGTGGTGATTTGGGGCGTCACGTAATCTGCTGGTGTTGGCCCACTGTGTTTAGTCCAAAGTTAGTGCAGCCCTCTACCAGAAAATTCTAGAGCACTTCATGCTTCCCTCTGCAGACCAGCTTTATGGAGATGCCGATTTCATTTTCCAGCAGGACTTGGCACCTCCCACACTGCCAAATCTACCATTACGTGGTTTAATGATCATGGTATCACTGTGCTTGATTGGCCAGCAAACGCGCCTAACCTAAATCCCATAGAGAACCTGTGAGGAATTGTCAAGTGGAAAAGGAGAGACAACAGACCCAACAACGCACACCCAACAATGCAGACGAGATGAAGGCCGATAAAGCAACCTGTGCTTCCATAACACCTCAGCATTGGCACAGGCTGATCCCCTCCATGCCTTGCCGCATTATACAGTTACATAGTAGGCGAGGTTGAAAAAAGTCCAACCTATGTGTGTGATTTTATGTCAGTATTACATTGTATATCCCTGTAGGTTGTGGTCGTTCAGGTGCTTATCTAATTGATGCAGTAATTCATGCAAAAGGCGCCCCGACCAAGTATTGAGTGCATACTATACTGGACATACTTTTCACCAAGCCAACATTTCTGTAATAAAAATATTTTTTTTTTATTGGTCTTACGCAATTCAAATTTTCTGAGATACTGAATTTGGGGTTTTCACTAGCTGTAAGCCATAATCACCACATTTAAAAGAAGGAAATGCTTGAAATCTATCACTGTGTGTAACGCATTTGTATAAAATAGAAGCGTTTCACTTTTTATATGAAAATTTATGTAATAAAAATTAACTTTTTGATGATATTCTAATTTTTTGAGATTAACCTGTCTTTTGTGCATTATAGATGTTGTATTGTGTACTCATATCCTTCTACAATAATGGCAAGTGGATCCTGATGAAGCAATTTCATGTGTGAAACACGTTAATCCGCTGGGCTTTTTTAGTACATTATAAAGCTGCATTTTATCTTTTCGGTACAGGTTTAAATTTGTGTGGCACATAATATATCCCTCAACTCCAATCCTCTGACAGGAACCGGAGGTTAAGTTTTCTCTTTTCATTGTATATGCATGGGGAAGGGGGGGGGGGGATGGGAGAATAGCGTGTCATTTTTCTCTTCCACCCACTTATTGGATCCCCTTTGCTGGCCATCTTGTATTCCTGACAACGCAGGATGCTGAAGAGAATGAAGAGGTCTGATCACTTACCAACAGTAGAGACAGTGGAGCCGCTTTCATCCAAAACATCAACCGACTCCGCCAACTGCAGCTGAATCTTTGGCACCACGGTGAGTATGGCGAGGACATCCAGAGCATAGCGAACGGTGTCATTTCTGTAAGAAGATAACTGATAGATATAAATTGCACAGGTAAAATAGAACTCCAGCCAAAACAAAAAAATAAAAAACGTTTCCAGGTTTTGGAGGGTGGGGGGTGGTCTCTCTGCTGAGCGAGTCCCTCTCACTCAAAAAAGGAACACCTACCAACCCTTCCCCCACCATCCAAAAATTACAACAGTTCTGGCTGAAATCCGCTTTAACACTTTCCCGCTCGGCTGTCAATCTCCTATAGGCCAGGCAGGACTTTCCTCCTGTGTGAACGTCTTGACGTCCTCTTAGAATGCGCTGCACATCGGCGCAATCTGTCACCGGCTGTGTCCTCCAGACAGCTGTTATAGCGCCAACTTAATATTGAAACCAATGAACCAAGACTGGGATGTCATTAAAGTTCATGTGTGTGTAAAGGCAGGCGTCCCAATACTTTTGTCAAAATAATGTGTATATATTTTTCTTCTTTTTTTTTTCTTCTTTTATTTGCATAATGAATGTGACACAGATCACTATCAAACTCCGATCATTGAGCAGAAAGCTCTGGCGGTGTTAGCGAAAATCTTGTCATGTTACTGTTGCACGCTTCTAGAGTTCATTGGCCGAAACTCAGAGCTTTAACAGCGTGCTGTACAAAAATTTGACACTTTCGGGGAGTATAGAATGCCCGATTCCCCATCCTTTGACCCCACTAACTTCACTGGCCAAATCCTGTATTAATGTTGGGAGTCGAAGGATGGAACCAAGACTTTGTGTCCGAATGGACAGGCAGAGCAGCAGCTTGGGAGTGAGCCTGCTTGGGTGCCCCCACAGCAAGCCATTTGCAGGAGGGAGGGGCCAGGAGCTGGGACCCCGAGAAGAGGAGGATCGGGACTGCTCTGTGCAAAACCATTACCTAGAGCAGGCAAGCAGGACATGTTAATTTTTAAAATATGTAAAATTTTAAAATCACTTTAAAGCGGAGGTTCCGCGGTATATCTTTTTTTTTTTTTACATTGCATTGGTTGAGTATTACTTTCTCATGTATTTACTCACGTCTCAGATGTTTCCCAGTCTCCCCAGTCAGAATCAGTTCTAAATTAGAACTTATAAAAATCCTTTTGGAAATTGCCATTTTGCTTGTGGGCATTGTGAAGCCCACAAGCAAATACTTCCGGGAAGCGTGAATGCTTTTCTCCCACTGCACTGTTGCCATCACAACGGACACATACTGTGAAGTTGTTGAGAGGGGGGGGGGGTGTGGGGGGAGCCGCCGCGGGATGTGCTTTTCTTTTTACATTTTACAGGTCATCAGCTTGACAGTCTCAGAGCACTCGTTCTGAGCTGCAGCTGATGTTAGCATACAGGACAGGAGCCAGAGTATAGGAGACAGGAGCGCTGATATCACTGTGGAATGTGAAAAGAAAACACATCTCGCAGCGGGGGGGGGATGGGGGGTGCCGCGCCGCTGCGAGATGTGTTTTCTTTTCACATTCCACAGTGATATCAGCGCTCCTGTCTCCTATACTCTGGCTCCTGTCCTGTATGCTAACATCAGCTGCAGCTCAGAACGAGCGCTCTGAAGCTGTCAAGCTGATGACGAGGTGGTGAATTGTCTCCTGGGAAAGCATGACACTGCACTCCCAGGAGGCATTGGGGCGCTGGGGAAAGTAAAGGAACGCCCACTCCCGCGGGAGGGATACCAGGAAGTGTCCCTGTTTAATACGAAAATCAAGGTAAATAAAAAAACGAACAAGATAATTATTTGCCAAATGTTGTTATAAATGTTATACTAATTGGGATGAGCAAATGTTTAGATTTAGGGTGAACCTCCGCTTTAATGTCCACAGAAACCAGAAAGTGATGGGAGGGCCTGGTGGATTTCATACAGAAGTTCTGGACTCAGACATTAGGTGCTTTGAGAACCAAGATGGGGGGTGGATGTCCCGTTTAGGAACGGTGAACGGAAAGGAGTAAATCGTTCCACCACAGGAAATGGGGAAAAAAGGCAGCTTGGTTAAAAAAGAACTGCCATGAAGCAAAAGCCTACCAGAGGCCTCTGGTGGAAACAGAAATTTCATGATTCACTGACTGCATGCAAGATGTGGAGCATTTACTTTATTTGCAGGGAGTCAGATCAGGTTTCAGCTTCACTAATCCAAAGCACTATAATAGGGCCTGTGAGGTGGGGCCATTGGGCAGAGGATGCATTTCGGTTATACTGCATTAATTTGATGCAAACTTAGGCTCTGGTGTATAAGGAGTAGAGCCACACACCGCCTTACCTGGGTCTGGATGGTGCCTGCTCCCACCGCTGTTTCTGCCCGGTCTATCTTGCAGAGTGCACAGCGGAGACTATGAGGCGATTTTTTAACTCTCCTAGCTATCCTGCTGCAGCGAGGACTGGAAGCAGAAGCAACAGGAAGTACCCGCGCCCTTCTTGCCTGCACTGCAGCAGGCAGAAATGGAAGCCGCCTGCGCCCTGCTGGATGCAATGTCATCAGGGGAGGTCAGAAGCCCGGAGACCACCAGCAAACAAGAAAAAGAAACAGCCTAGTCCCCACAGCCCTACCCCGCCCCCAAGCAGACAAATACTGTCACCAAGATGGAAGGGAGTGAAGGCCCAGGAGCATGCACCACGTGGGGGGGGGGGGGGGGGGAGATAAGGTAGTTGCTGGGACGGTCACAAAACAAAAAGGGGTGGGGGGAAGGAAGTATGGCATTACCAGACATGTGCACTGCCGAAAAACATTTGTTTCATTCGTTTTGTTTTTTTCGGAAGGAAATAAGAAAGAAAATCCGATGATTCCAAAAAACAACCAATTATTATTAAAATTGGTATTGGAATTTCCTTTCAAATTTGGCCGTTGGTGAACGTAACAAATACAAATTTATCCGAAATAATGAATGCCGCATCTAAACAAATGGCACAGAACAAATAATAATAAATTACTATAATAACTTTTTATTTATTATTATTATTATTATTAGGTACATTCCGTTCGTTTAGATACAGCATTCTTTATTTTGGATAAATTTGTATTCGTTATGTTCGCAAACAGCCAAATTATTTCAGATGTTGGAATTTTCGATTCGGAATTTTCAAATATTCGGAAAAATTCAGAAATTCGAAAAATCGACAATTCAGATATTTCCGAATTAACCAATTTGTCAAAACGAATTCGGAACGAAATGAATTGCACACGTCTAGGCATTACAACCCCAGCACCTGGGGAGAATGTAGCGCCAGTCTGGTTCCCTCGCAGGAGCACCACGGCAGAGGAAAACACAATGACTGGAGGCCATGATGGAAGTATCCAGCCCTTTTAAAGCTTTGGTATCACAGCATTTCCTGGGAAAGTGGGTGGAGCTACACTCTCTCCAGGTGCAGTCTAGAAAGACGATTATGTTGTCTTAAAATTTTCACAATGTTATAACTTGTTTTGATACTTGATGGAAAAAACAAAATAAAAAACGGTTTAAAATGGGAAAAAAAACAAAAAAAAAAAACAAAACACAACACATGATTAGGGAAAGGAAGGTTTCTTTTTTTTTGGGGGGGGGGGGCATTGCTCTCAGCCATCTTGTGGTCTGCACTCACCTGGCGTAATAAGTCTTCCAGCTGCAGGCGATGGAGATGAGCTGCAGAAGCAGCTGGACGCAGGAAAGTTTCAGGAACACTTCAGCCGGCTCCCAGTACAGCTGAGAGGGTCCAAACTCTATAAGATATTCCATCATCTCGACAATCTGCTCCCGGGTGTATGTGCAGGCCTGGGGGAGGACAAAGGGACCATCACAATGCAGAAATACATGCTTCACCGACAAAACAAAATGTATTTTATTTTTATAACGAGGATAATGTACACACACACACACACACACACACACACACACACACAAAATTATTTTTATTTTTTTACATAATGAATGTGACATAGATCACTATCAAACTCCGATCATTGAGCAGAAAGCTCTGGCGGTGTCAGCGAAAATCTTGTCATGTTACTGTTGCACGTTTCCGACACTCTGGAGTTCATTGGCTGAATCTCAGAGCTTTAACAGCGTGCTGTACAAAAAGTAAACACTAATGGCTTTTAGTAAATGGACAACATTTCGGATTACCATCACTTTTCCTTTTGTAGATATATTGCTCCATTTGAAAGACGAGGTTAGTGCCAACCCAAGAACTTGAGGACATCTTCCTCTTTTATTTACAGGACATTCAGACCTCCGGACATTATTAATCACCCCTGAAGCTACGATGAGGAAAAAGCGACAATGCCGTGTGGAGAGTCTCCTGCTGCACGAGGCTACCTAAGCTTATTGTGAGCACCTGGGACCTGAAATAGAGCCGCGGATCAGGAACCATCAGAAGTCAGCTCTGCACTCTGACGCCGAGTAAGCCTATGGTGGTTTGGAGAAAGTTGAGCCCAAGCCACCAACTATGGACATCCTGATGGTGGCCTACTATTTCCAGAGGCTTTCATAGAAACTAGCAAGAGCTCCTGCGCTATGAAGATATAGCAAGATCAGCCACACCAAGGATTTCTCCAGCTCACAGGAACAGCACCCCCAATAGCCTGGAAAAGACCATCTAGACCAGAGGTCTCAAACTGGCGGCCCTCCAGCTGTTGCGGAACTACAAGTCCCATCATGCCTCTGCCTGTGAGAGTCATGCTTGCAGCTGTCAGCCTTGTAATGCCTCATGGGACTTGTAGTTCCGCAACAGCTGGAAGGCCGCCAGTTTGAGACCCCCGATCTAGACCTATGGATACTTTTCAGTCTCATTTACAAAAAGAATCGTCTTTTCCTGATATCAACTCACTGTGAGTAACATCTATTGATGTGTGGAGACAATCTGCTATATTTTTAATCATTGCATGGATCACTAAAGACAATTTTTTTTTTTTTTTTTTTTTTTTAAAACAAACATGTTATACTTGCCTCCACTGTGCAGCTCGTTTTGCACAGAGTAGCCCCGAACCTGGTCTTCTGGGGTCCCTCGGCGGCTGTCTCGGCTCCCCCCCGCAAGAACTCAACACCTTCATGCGAGCGAGCATGGTGTTGAGTTCTAGCGGGCGCGCTCCAGTGCCATAGCCTCTCACTGCATCACTCAGCCCCGCCCCCGGCGCATCATTGGATGTGATTGACAGCAGCGCAAGCCAATGGCTGCGCTGCTTTCAATCCATCCACTGTAGCCAATCAACGGATGCATTAAGGTGAAAAAACTTGTACCTTTAGAGTCCCTTTAAGTATACAATATTAGCTATTACGCTACTATCCAATCAGCACACTGGCATTTTTCTGTATACTACTATACTGCCATACTAGCAGCTTGGGACTTTCATGCCTGTCCACTGACATAAGATTCCTGTGGGTGTCTTCTATAAATGGACTTGTTATACTGTTAAACAAACCTGACAGCTCGGTAGATCCTGGGATATGAGATAAAAGAAGCTCTACAGTGGGTCTGTTTTAGCCAGTACTTGGTAAATGTCACCACATGATTATTTCCTCCACCCTCGTAATCCCCTGCGTATATGGTTTAGTTTAACGTTTGAAGATATTGTAACATACACTTTATGTACGATTAATGTACTAGGCCACAATTTCTGGAGGTTCTCGGGTTCCGAGTCAACGAGGTCTGCATGTTCTAGCCAGCGGCTGGCACCCAATAAGAGCAATTTGTGTAGCCATCTCCCTTGATCCTGCCAATGGTGCCTCCTCTGTGTGTCATGCTTGCGACATTAGAGGCAATCTAGGGAAAATATTGTGTGACTTTTCTGTCTTGTGGGTGTGCACACCCATGGCCATTTTGATCTTAATGAGGTCTTTTAATTCTTTATACGCTGCTCATTATCGCTATGCCATTTCTGTATATTATATTTAAAGCAATAAAAGGAAATTTCTTATATAGGTGGAGATCGCTGTCTGCCCCATCCGTTTGTCAACATCTGAACTTTATGGGTCTTTACCCTTCTCCCCCCCCCCTTTTTTCTACTTGCATAGTCTATTTGCCTTTGGTAAATCAACCCCACTGGATAGGTGAATATATTACCCGTTTTATTGCGGAGACCTTTAGGGGTTGATTTACTAAAATTTGGAGAGTGCAAAATCTGGTGCAGCTGTGCATGGTAGCCATTCAGCTTCTAACTTCAGCTTGTCCAAGTATCCTGGAAGTCGATGGGTTTCTATGCAGCTTTGCACCAGATTTTGCACTTTCCGGTTTTAGTAAAACAACCCCTTTGTCTCAATCTTTATTAAACCCGACAAGATCGCTCTAACAAAAGCCCTCAAAAGAGAGAAGTCAGTCTCTTTCCCAGCGCTCACCTTGTAGGGAGGAGGAGGATGTATTGGAAGTCCTCCTTCTGTCCGCTGCAGAGATTGCTTGACCTGCTCCACCTTGATGGCTAAATGTGCTTCAAAGTATCGCCGCAGCGCCATGCATGTGTGCTTTCCCGTTTGGCGACTTGCGAAAATTTCATCATCGCTCAGCAGAGCTCCCTGGTCTTCCAAATTTAAGATTTCTAGAGTGCTGATCTGAAAATAAAGTTATAGTGGTAATACAGATTAATTTTATGTTATTTATGATCACATCAACCAAAGAGGCGGCTCACAGACAACTAGGCTGGGGAGGAAGCAGCTAGATGATGCTGGACATCCTCCAGCCAGGAAATGAGGCGGGGCTCTACCTGAATGTGCATCAGAAGCTGCAGCAATTTTGAGAAGCTCACAGTGTGCAGTAAAATCAGAGGAAGCCATTTCAGTCCAGTGGAGGAGCCTGGACAGCTGTGCAAGACTGAAGGGGAGCCTTAAATTCCCGATACTAAAAAGGTTCCGATTTTGTCTTAAAAATAACAAAACATGTCATACCTACCTTTGCACAGAGCAGACTCGATACTCCTACTCAAGTCCCCCACCAGTGCTCCTGGCTCCTCCTCCCTGTTAAGTGCCCTCAGAGCAGACTGCTTGTTCTGGGGGCACTTGTGTGTGATCGCACCCGAGCTGCCTCTGTGTGTCCATAAGACACACAGTGCGCATCTCGGCCCCACTCCCTCCTCACTGGCTGCGATTGACAGCAGCTTCGGGGGCCAGAGTCCCACTGTTCTGTCCCAGCCAAAGGGGACGCAAGGACCCGGGAGAGCAGGAGCTGTCATGCACACATCGCTGGGTGGCGATCAGGTTCGGGCAAGTGTGAGGGGGGCTGCGGAAGGAACTGCACACTGAAGAAGGTTTACCAAAGAAAGAAAGAAAGAAAGAAAGAAAGAAAGAAAGACAACCAGAAAAAAGGGACAACCAGAAAAAAGGGACAACCAGAAAAAAGGGACAACCAGAAAAAAGGGACAACCAGAAAAAGGGACAACCAGAAAAAGGGACAACCAGAAAAAGGGACACTATTTTTATTAAAATTATGCAAAAAAATAAAAAAAAAAGGAGACCAGATTAGCAACATTTAACATCTACTGTTATTCTAATAAACTGGCCATATGGAATTAGTTCCTTTTTTTCTTTTCTTTGTGAAATTCTATAAAAAAGGGACACATCCCGGCACTTACCAGGTTCACCAGTCGTCGGAGGCCATCTTGGTGGTCGAACAACTCCAGCACAGCTCGGAAGGAGAAGCAGATGGAGAAGAACATGGTGGCATGACAGCAGCCGGAGGCGTGGGAGCATTCCATGAGCCACAGGGTGTAATTCACAACATCGCTGAGCACTTTGTGTGGATGCATACACACCTACAGAAGCGCAAAAAAAAAAAAGGAGTCAAAAACTTGCAGCAGCAACCAACTACATAAAAAAATATATATATATATATATATATATATATATATATATATATATATATATATATATATATATATATATATTTTATGGAATGGCCTGAAATGGGGAAAAAAAAAAAAAAGTCCGTCCTGATAACCAGTTGCTGACCACACCAACTAGGGAGATTTTCCTTTCTATTGGTCCCGTTTACCGTTATCATTGAAAGTGAAAGAAAATCCCAAATTTTGAGTTGGCCCAAAAAACATTGAGGAGGGGAAAATCTTCCAATGGGGACACTAGTTCAGGTGATCTGGGGGTCCCCAAGGGATTCCCTAAAATTTCCAGGATTTCCACTTTCACTTCCTGTTTGACTATGGGACAGGAAGTGAAAGAGGAAATCTACCCAATGAGAGAAAGATGGAAAAAATAAACCTTACAGGGGTTATAACCATCCCTTATGCTGGCCATACACTATACGAAAAATCGTCCAAACCCATTGTCGAAAAAACGAACATACGGCCGTGAGTGCAAACGATGGTGCCATCATGTAATGACTGATAAATCGTTCAGAGGACATAAATAAAAAAAATTTGGTTTGTTTTTCTTTTTTACATATACCTAGTGCAGACAGTTCGGACGGGAAACACATTAACCTTTCAATTTATCGTTTGTTCGGCAAAAAATTTCCAAACTTGTCCTTCGTTTTTTCGGCTCAAAAACGTACCAACGATTATCGATTTTGTGCCCATTAACTGTCCGAAAAACGAACAAACTGTTTAAATGATCGAATTTCGGACAAATTTTTGTATAGTGTATGGCCAGAATTACTTTATCCAGAATGGAAAAAAAAAAAAAAAAAAGTTTTGCCTGTAGTTTTACTTTAACTGACACATACTATCTGACTGGCCTTCAACGACCTCTGGTCACAAAAAAGTTAAAGGAACTGCAGTCGGCTCACATAATTTGTAATAAAAACATCTTTCCCATTCTGAAGCTTCCCTCCAACCACTTTGCATACATTTTTATATATACACTTTGATTCTGTACTTGCCAAATATGCTGCAGAAATCTCCCTCTACTGAGTCTTGCAGCAGCCATTTTAACTGTGGGCAGCTGAAGCTGCTGCCTGTTCACTTCCTGGGTTTACACAGAGGCACACCTCAGTGCTGAAGCTCTCATTAGCCCTCTTATGACTCACCCCCCCCTTCCTGGCAAACTCACGAGAGTGAGAGAGCTGTGCATGATGTCATAAGCCTAGACTAATGACCAGACAAGAAACAGGAAGTTGGCTGTATAAGGGATTTACTGGCAGAAAGAAAATGTTTTACTATCCAAAGTTAAAACAACAACAAACAACAAGGGCAGCAGATTTAATAGATGGAAAGAAAAAAAAAAAAAGAAAAAAAAATAATATGACTGAAGGTCCGCTTTAAGTTGGGTTAACATTAACAGCGGTTCATACTGGATTCCCATGTAGGAAACCTCTCAAAAACACTCACCCGCTCCATAGCATCCTGGTTGTAGGACAGGTAGTAGAGACACATGGACACCCCTGTGGCCGCCATTGATGGGCGTGGAATTTCTAACAATTTCTGCACTCCGCCGTGAGCGACGAACTCGGCGGCAAACTTGTTGTGGAGCAGCAAAGAGGCCAGATGCTGCACGGGAGAGAAAAAACACTGCTGTGAGACATGCAGAGGCTCGGGCTGAAATACAACGTGACACTTCCAACAGAAAAAAATAAAATAAAAATATATTGCTTACCTTGAGAGCTTCGAAGGTGAGGAGAACGTCGTTTGTGCGTTTCAAGTCAATGTAATGCATCATCAGTTCGCGGGAACCCAGCTGCATAAAGATGGGGAGCAGCTGGAAGACGAAAACATTACCACAAAATATCAGTAAACATCAACCATTGTTCCAGCAACGTCCTCTGACCAACAATAAATAAACAGGGTAGATGGCTTGGTGGGGGGGTGCACACTTTTTTTGACAGATGTAAAATGACAATGGTATAAACAGATCGCATACAGACAGATTGTAGAAGCATTTTTGTACTCCACTTTTCTTGGAATTAAAAAAGGGGTTATTAAAAAGGTTTACATTTTTGTAAACAAACATGCAATACCTGCTCTGTGTAATTGTATTGCACAGAGCAGCCCGATCCTCACTTTCTGGGGTCCCTGCTGGCGCTCCTGGACCCTCTTCTCTAAAAGCCACCATAGCAAGCAGCTTGCTATGCTATGGGGGCACTTGTGCAGACTCGATCACAAGCCGCACTATGCGTTGTCTATTAACCGCTTCAGCCCCGGAAGATTTTACCCCAGGGCTTGACAAATTTGCTTGGAATCTAGGAGCCAGCTAAAAAAGTTAGGAGCCGGGAACGCGCCCTGACCCGCCGAGCTTGCGTGCAGAAGCGAACGCATACGTGAGTAGGGCCGCATATGAAAGCGGTGTTCAAACCAACACGTGAGGTATCGCCGCGATCGGTAGAGCGAGAGCAATAATTCTAGCCCTGGACCTCCTCTAACTCAAACATGCAACCTGTAGAATTTTTTAAACGTTGCCTATGGAGATTTTAAAGGGTAAAAGTTAAACGCCATTCCACGAGCAGATGCAATTTTTAAGCGTGACATGTTGGGTATCAATTTACTCGGCGTAACATTATCTTTCACAGTATAAAAAAAAACTGGGCTAACTTTGTTTTTTTTTTTTTTTGTTTTTTAAATAAAAAAATAAGACAAGGGTATTTTTTCCCAAAAAAGTGCGCTTGTAAGACCGCTGCGCAAATACGATGTGACAGAAAGTATTGCAACGACCGCCATTTTATTCTCTAGGGTGTTAGAATAAAAAATATATATAATGTTTGGGGGTTCTAATTAGAGGGAAGGAGATGGCAGGGAAAACAGACAGGGAAACTCCATTAGCATTGCTGGTTGCAATACCAACAGCCACCACAAGATGGCGCTAGACCACAGAAGGAAGCATAGGCCTGCAGAAGGCCGCGGCCTCAATTACTGGCCGGCGCGGCCCGACGCGATCCCGCGGGGGGGGGGGGGCACGGAGACACAGGATACCCCAGCTGTGCTGCCCCAGGCGCCAGGTCGCTGATTCTAGTCGCAATGGCGACCTGGCGCCCGAGGTTTGTCGAGCCCTGTTTGACCCCCTTCCTGAACCAGAGCACTTTTTACAATTCGGCACTGTGTCGCTTTAACTGAGAATTGTGCGGTCAAGCGAAGTTGTACCCAAACAAAATTGACGTCCTTTTTCCCCCACAAATAGAGATTTCTTTTGGTGGTATTTGATCACCTCTGCGGTTTTTATTTTTTGCACTTACAAAAAAAAAAAAGAAAAAAAAAAAAAAAAACACATAACACACACACACACACACACACACACACTATCTTTTACTTTTTGCTATAGTAAATATCCAAAATGTATTTCTTTTTTAAACTAAATTTTTCCTCAGTTTAGGCCGATATGTATTCTACATATTTTTGGTTTATATAAAAAAATAAAAAATACGCTTATTGCGGTTTTTTTTTATATTGCTTTGCGCAAAAGTTATAGCGTCTACAAAACTATGGGAAAGATTTATGGCATTTATATTTTTTTGCTAGTAATGGCGGTGATCTGCGATTTTTTGCGCTATTGCAACGAACAGAGCAGACACTTGACAAATTTTTGGGACCATTGACATTTACAGAGCGATCAGTGCTATAAATATGCAATGATTACTATGTAAAATGTCACTGGCAGGGAAGGGGTTAACTCTAGAGGGCAATCAAGGGGTTAACTGTTCCCTAGTGTGTGTTCTAACTGTGGGGGGGAAGGGGACTCACTATAGGAGATGACAGATCGTGTTTTCTAGACACGATCTGCCCTTCTCCTCAGACAGCATGGGGGATTTGTGTTTTTACAAACACCCGTGCTCGCGATCGCTGGCAACGCGCATCGGGGCGCGTGAATATAATTATATATACACACACACACACACACACACGATTTCGCCCAGGAGAGCCATTCTGCCGCAGTATATCTGCGTGAGCCGGTAGGGAACCGGCTAGAACAGTGTGGCCAAGCCCTGCTACTCGCTTTTATGATTGGATTGACAGCAGCAGGAGGAGCCTCCTGTGAACAGAGGGGGTAGAAGAGCAGCACTGCTGAAGACAGGTACAGCACTGAAACAAGATTAGGGCGAGGTAAGCATTTCGGGGGGAGCGGACATGGAAAGGTTTACCTTAATGTAGGGCTGGGAAAAAAAAATCGATTTTAATCTTGAATCGAGTTGAGCTCAAATCGATTCAGATTTGAAGAAAATCGATTTTTTTAGATTTTTTAAAAAAAGAAAAAAAATATATATATATTTTTTTCCTTCAAAGTTTTCGTAGCAGGACTGCAGGGGGCGTATCCGGAATAGCACTGGGCAGCGTTACCCCAATTACATCTACTCGCTGCAGCCGCCGTCTGCCTACCTGATCAGCGTGTCATGCAGACAGACGGCGGCCATTGCAGTGTTCAAAAGCCGCGCCTCCCGAGTCCTCGTCGTCTGTGATAGGCGGAACACTCAATTTCACAGCAGCCAGTATTCAGCCTATCACGGACATCCTCTCATCCTCGTCTGTGTTATGAGGATGACCATGATAGGGGGAACACTGAATGCTGGGAAATTGAGTGTTCCGCCTATCACAGACGAGGAGGAGGCGCGGCTTTTGAATACTGAAATGGCCACCGGTGTAGCAGTAAAATCCGTATCCCATGAAAATCTGCATCAGGTACGGGCACAGTGATTGAAGCTTGGGCACAGTGAGGCATTGGGCACAGTTCAATTCAACTAAGAGTAACCTCAGGATTTTTTGTTGTTTTATTAGCTAAATCCAAATACAGTATTATTAATTTGGATGTTTAACAATCTTTGTTGCACACTGCAAAAAACAACAAAAGGTCACAAGCGCTAAATTGGTGGATAAAGAAAAAAATATAATAGATGATAATAATAATAATAATAATAATAATAATAATAAGAAGAAAAAAATCCCAAATATTTTGGGAAGTACAAAGTATCCAAAAGGGGGGAAAAACAGGATCCAGCGCAGCAAGAAAAAAATCCGTACCCAGAAGTACAAAATACACAACATGCACACAATATAATCCAGCGCTCATGGAACATACATTATTAACTATTGAAAACTCTTGAAGAATTGATAAAAAAGCTTAGTCCATTTATCACAATAAAGAGAGGGATCCAATCCCAAATGTGCAGAGGGCAAATGAATCTTAACTCTCCAGTTGCCAGTGGTGACAAACTTGTTAAACTTGCAGTGACATCCGTGGAGCAAGGAGGGGTTAAAAAAGTCAAAACAAAGCCTGTGGCATGATCTCCGTGTGAGCACAGTACCTTGAATGATGGACAACAGGCAGACCAGCGTGTGGAGGGCCCTCCAACCCAAAAGGATGCAGAGCCAGGATCGCAGCAAGGCTGGGACAGAAGGAATCACACACAGAGTTTCAAGAGTTTTCAATAGTTAATAATGTATGTTCCATGAGCGCTGGAATATATTGTGTGTTTGTTGCACACTGACTTTGCAGTTAGAGAAAGGGTTTGCCTTTGCAATTTTGTT